>VDFB02357149.1:0-17100 GCA_007258455.2 Sequoia sempervirens | reverse complement strand
TATGATGCAAATGTCATGATTTCAAAAGCCTGTTTTATCTTCCTTCTTTGTTCCAAGTCAACTCATAGAACTGCAGGCCACCTACTTTTTTCTCTTTGATTATGCTTTCATGGATAATGCTATCTATTCTAAGGCTTCCATTTTGGCACTTGCATTCAATGCACTTCAGGAGACGTCATTTGTTTGAAGCGTAGGGAGGACATTGGAAAGGTTCGTGGAACTTGGTTTTACACCTGCCATGCACATTTGTTTAAAAGTTTCTAATTCCTTTTTAATAAATCCATTTTGTGAACATCCGCCAACTGCATTTGCAGTATTCCATGAGATCTTCGAAGCATTGTGTCAAATAGTTGATATGCCTTGTAATTAACAAAGTAAACAAGATCCACTACATACTTGTTTTAAGACCTTAAGTCTCCCATCAACAAAATGACCTTCCGGTAGAAAGGCGGTGATATGAGCCCAATGTGATCTAAAATTTCCAAATAAATAATAATGCATGACTGGCAGTGCTCTGACAAATAATGTTCTTCTTCTATAACCTACTAGGCTCGACTAGAGCTATAGCATGGCTAGCTTTGCAGCCACACTGATATATAAACATTGTTGGAATGTTAACCTTAACTGCTGCCGTCACCTCCAACCATTGCCCGCAATATCGCAATAAAGAAAATAACCATTGCGATACCACGGGAGACCCCGTAGCAATTTTGTTTTATCTTTAACTACCAGCCTTTTACCACTGTTTACCGCGCCGTCAGCAAACCGCTGCCCACGATATCGCAATATGGGTTTTACCCATTGCGATACCGCGGGGAACCTTTTATAAAGCCGCCTCCGCCAAGATATTTTGTAGTACGGGAAAATTTAATATTTAAGCTTTAATATTAATGTAAAGAACATTTTATTAAATGCGTTTTGACCAGGAAAAAGCGGTTAGGTAATTTGTAATAAATTTTATATCGGGTCCTCTCTTCCATGAAATTTATTCACATGACTTTTACCTATACATATATATGTAATTTACTTTTGTTTTTAATGCGAATGTGAGAATACAGAAAATTAACGAGCAGCTGCTCTGTGTTGAAGAAAATATTTTGTTAAGTTTTATTTTTACTGTGAAAATTCCTCTGCTTCTAGCCTTCACGTGGTATCAGAGCAAGTTCGATTATCAGAGCCAATTTTATCAAAGTAGATTATCTAGGTAAATTTCAAAAATGGCAGCAAGTACAAGCTTGACAAACCCACAAATTCCACCGTTTAATGGGAAGAATTATGAGTACTGGTCAATTACCATGAAAGCATTATTTAGCTCACAAGATATATGGGATTTAGTAGAGAATGGATTTCCAGAGCCAGCAGATGCAGTAGCATATAATGCTTTAACACAAGTAGAGAAAGATTTATTAAAAGATACAAGGAAGAAAGACTCAAAGGCTTTATTTTATCTGTTTCAAGCTGTACATGAGAGCATTTTTCCAAGGATTTCAGCAGCAAAAAAGTCCAAACAAGCATGGTACATACTTCAAACAGCCTATCAAGGCATGGCAAAAGTTAAAACAACAAAGCTACAAATACTGAGAAGAGATTTTGAAACAATATGTATGAAGGACAATGAATCTGTAGATTCATTCTACACCCAAGTCATTGGGGTGGTTAATCAAATTAGGTCTCATGGAGAGAATCTGGAAGATACTAGAGTTGTTGAAAAGATTTTAAGGAGCTTCCCTCAAAATTTCTACCGCTAGAAGGCTATAGAGGAGACAAAGAATCTCACAGCCTTGATGAGCCGTGATGCATCTCTAATTTCTCATGAACACAAAATGAAAAGGTCACAGACACATCACCGAGAACGCTTCAAACCCAGCTCAATCAGTCAAGGAAGAGGCAAGAGGTAGATCAAGAGGAAGAGGAAGCAAACTCTTACGCAGGTGAAAGATACAAATATCATCAAGCCTGGGCGGAAGAGGCAAAGAATCAAGGCCTGGGCCAAAACCCAACACGTAATCACTACAAATCAAAGGTATGATAAATCTCAAGTCCAATGTCACTCATCAGAAAATATGGGCATTATATGAACGGAATGAAAGAAAGAAGTAGTGATGGAGAATA
Source organism: Sequoia sempervirens (assembly GCA_007258455.2). NCBI lineage: Eukaryota > Viridiplantae > Streptophyta > Pinopsida > Cupressales > Cupressaceae > Sequoia > Sequoia sempervirens. The sequence goes on along the minus strand of VDFB02357149.1, from coordinate 14,988 downwards.
ATAGACAAAATGCAAATTTTTCAAGAGAAGGTCAAAATCAGAATTCAGATAAGAGCACAATGTTTTTAGCTTGTAATGTTGCTCAAGCAAATGAAAAAGATGTATGGTTTTTAGATTCAGGCTGTAGCAATCATATGACAGGGAACCTAGAAATGTTTTCAAGTTTAGATGAGAATGTAAAGTATGATGTTACATTGGGTAATGACAACAAAGTGTCAGTCAAGGGAAAAGGAGATGTCAATATTCTAACTAAACAGGGGGAGAAAAATTATATTTCATGTGTATTTTGTGTCTGGTCTGAAACATAACTTAATGAGTGTAGGGCAACTTGTTCAAAAAGGGTATAGAGTAACCTTCAAGAATGGTCTGTGCACAATTTTAGACAAATACCCAAGCAACCAGCTTATTGCAAAAGTTAGAATGACAAACAACAGAATGTTTCCCTTAAAGATAAGGCTAGATTTGAATATAAATTATGCTCAAGCACAACACTTAATGAATTCACAAGTGGGTAGAGAAGAAACTACAGCAGTAGTATAGACAATCTTTCAAGCTGAGATAAAAGATGAAAAATGGTTATGGCACCTGAGATTTGGGCATCTCAACTTTGGAGGTTTAAATTTACTTCATAGGAAAGGAATGGTCAAGGGAATACCTTTAATAGAAAAACCAGAAAGGGTATGTGAAGGGTGCATTTTAGGAAAACAACATAGAGAATCATTTTCAGCAGGAAAGTCAACTAGAGCAAAAGCCCCTTTGGAAATTATACATTCTGATTTGTGTGGACCTATGCAAACACCTTCAATAGGTGGTAGTTTTTATTTTCTGACATTCATTGATGATTATTCAAGAAAAACATGGGTTTATTTTCTTAAAGCGTAAAATGAAGTGTTTGATCTCGCTTCACAAGCCTAAGAACTGCTAAAAACAAAGTGGTTATTATATCAAAGTGTTGAGAATGTAGATAGAGGTGGTGAATATATTCTCAAGAGAATTTTTTAATTTTTGTAAAGATCATGGAATTCACAAGCAGTTCACAACTAGATACACACCTCAGCAAAATGGAGTAGCTAAAAGGAAAAACAGAACAATCATGGAAATGGCTAGAAGTATGTTGAAAGCCAAACATTTGTCAAATAAATATTGGGCAGAAGCAATATCTTGTGCAGCCTATATAATGAATAGGTGTCCAACAAAAAGTGTTATAAATATGGTACCTGAAGAAGCATGGACAGGAAGAAAACACAGTGTTACTCACATGAGAGTATTTGGATGTGTAGCATATGCACATGTGTCTGATGAATTGAGAAGGAAGCTAGATAACAAAGGATAAAAATGTATATTTGTTGGATACAGTGAAGAATCCAAAGTTTATAAGCTCTATAATCCAACAACAAAGAAAGTTATAATCAGCAGAGATGTATAATTTGTAGAAGATGAAGCATGGGATGAAAGCATAGAGAAGACAGTCAATATTTCAGCTAGTATACCTCAAGAGGAGAATGAAGTTTAAACATCAATAAATATTCTAGCTATTGTGACTTCTACCATTCCCATTCAAGCTCAACAAAGTAGTCCACAAGTGACACCAGCATCGACTATAAGAACAGCCTCATGCATTCAAGGAAGCAGTCCAACAAGAGGACAACAAACACCATCTACAGCAAGACCATCGGGTCCACTTTCCACAAGTTCAAGTGATATGTCAAATCCTACATTGGCAAGTCTGAGAAGACAGAAAATCAGAAGCATAAGAAATATATATGAGCAGAATGAAGGTGAGAATAATTCAGATCAAATTTCTCTTTCTGCATTTTATTCTCAAATAGAAGATCCAGATCATTTTGAAGATGCAGTCAAAGATGATAAATGGGTAAGTGTTATGGATGAAGAGATTAAAGCAATTGAAAAGAATCAGACATGGGATCTAGTCAATCTTCCAAAAGACAAAGATGTCATTGGAGTGAAATGGATTTATAAAACCAAATTAAATGAAAAAGATGAAGTTCAGAAGCTTAAAGCAAGATTGGTTGTAAAGGGCTATTCACAACAGCCTGGAATTGATTACAATGATACATTTGCACCTGTAGCACGATTGGATACTATAAGGATGATTTTAGCTTTAGCAGTTCAAAATAAGTGGTCTGTATCTCAAATGGATGTAAAGTCAACTTTTTAAATGGTTATTTAGAAGAAGTTTATGTGGATCAGCCATCTGGATATGAAATTCTAGGTCAAGAAGACAAAGTTTACAAATTGAAAAAGGCACTGTATGGATTGAAGCAAGCCCCAAGAGCTCGGTACAGTAGAATAGACAATTATCTTTTGCTGAATGGATTTAATAGATGTAGCAGTGAGCCCACACTGTATACAAAAATGAATGAAGAAGGTGAAATACTGATAGTATGCCTATATGTTGATGATTTAATCTTCACTAGAAATTTGTCAATTGATCTATTCAAGGCAGACATGAAGAAAGAATTTGAAATGACAGACTTAGGTCTGATGAAGTATTTTTTGGGCATTGAAGTGAATCAAAATGAAAATGGTATTTTTATTTCACAGTCAAAATATGCAAATGACATTTTGAAAAAGTTTAATATGATGAAGTGGAAACCAATACCAACACCTATAGTGACAGGTTTGAAACTAAGCAAGGATGATAGAGGGTCTAATGTTGATCCAACTTTGTTTAAGAGGCTTGTTGGAAGTCTCATGTATCTCACAGCCACAAGGGCAGATATTATGTATGGAGTAAGTTTGATTTCCAGGTTTATGGAAACACCAAAAGACACCCACTGGAAAGCTGGGAAGAGAATTTTAAGGTATGTAAGTGGAACAAGAAATTTTGGCATGAAGTATTCAAGTTCAGATGAGTTCAAACTCATAGGATACACAGACAGTGACTGTGCTTGCAGCATTGATGATAGAAAAAACACGTCTAGTTATGTATTTAATTTTGGGACTGGAGTTGTCTCATGGTCTTCAAAGAAGTAGCCAATAGTCTGTCTTTCATCAGCTAAAGCAGAATATGTGACAGCCACAAGTGCAACATGCCAGGCAGTCTGGATGAGAAGAATTTTGAAAGAATTGCAAAATGAACAAATGGAAGCAACAAAAATTTACTGTGATAACAATTCAGCCATAGCTCTCTCAAAAAAATTCGTCTTTCATAAGAGAAGCAAGCATATTGATACCAGGTATCATTTTATCAGGGAATTACTACAATAATGGTGACATATTTTAGAAGAATGGAGGTAAGTAAGGTGGGCAGGGCGGATTGGCGACATACCAAGGGGAACCTTTTATAAAGCCGCCTCCGCCAAGATATTTCGTAGTACGGGAAAATTTAATATTTAAGCTTTAATATTAATGTAAAGAGCATTTTATTAAATTCGTTTTGAACAGGAAAAAGCGGTTAGGTAATTTGTAATAAATTCTATATCAGGCCCTCTCTTCCGTGAAATTTATTCACGTGACTTTTACCTATACATATATATGTAATTTACTTTTGTTTTTAATGCGAATGTGAGAATACACAAAATTAACGAGCAGCAGCTCTGTGTTGAAGAAAATATTTTTTTAAGTTTTATTTTTATTGTGAAAATTCCTCTGCCTCTGGCCTTCAAACATTTCACTCTCCTGTCACATCATTTATGAAGTAAACGGCATGTCAATCAAACTAAACATATACATATGAACCATTTTGATCAAGCTACAGATATTGGATTCCATGTGATGATATCCACCAATTTGGATTTACAATGGCCAATTGCATTTTCTTGGAAGAATCTACAATCTATTCAATAGATTCATTTTGTGAATATCCTTCAATCAAAGTTTTCATTTTAGTGTGGATTGAGAGAACACTTGTTGGTAGAGGTCGCAAAGTCGCACATTCACACAACTTCATAACTTAGAAGTCAAGCAGGCTTGGAGTTTTGAAATTTTTTAAAACTCCCCACAAGAGATTTGTTATTTGAGGGTCTTCAAAACTTCATAAAAACTTGGAATGCCCGTGTATAAAATTTCCCGTAAAATTACTTTAATAAATTCGCTCACCTTTTTAAACTTTAGAACGATGGCATTAATAAAGTCTTCTCAGACTTTATGCAACATTCACAATTTCCTAGTTCTTCAAATGAACGGGTATATGACCTTAATAAAAAATTCTCTGATCAATGATTAATTTCCCGGTCAAAGGTAAACAATTTGTACCTTGGAGTTACTCTCTGGAGCTGATCAAAATGATAGAAACACCTTTTATTTATTTCCCCTGAAACCTTGTTTTAGCCAGAAAGACGTAAACTTCCATATCTTTCACATAACAACTCAGATTTACGCAAAATTTGGACAACACTAAGATTGTATCCTCCCGAGCAAAACCTAGAGAGCATTTAACTTCCAGCAACCAAAAAGTTGAATTGTGACTCATTGTAGATCACAAGCCGAAAAATGAGAAGCTACAAATCTTGCAAATGATGAAGCATCTGAGCATGAAATCTTGTCAAATTGGATGAAATGGTGATAGGATCATGCCTATAAGAGGGATTTGCACCAACTTGTACATATTTTGAAATTTAATTGTTTTCATGGCTCGATGGGCTCAAAGGCATGTAAGGGAATGCATTAAAAGTTTTAAAATTTTTAGGTTCAAATTTTGTGGTAACAAATCCATCAAAATCATTCAGTTTCAGGAAGGAAGCGATACCAGTCCATGAAATTTATGAGAAGGTGAAAGTTCAGGTATTCTGCTTCATCGTTGATTCCTCAAAAGTTGCAAAGTTCAGAGAATCCAATGATACATGGATTTCTCGAAAGGTTGAAAGCTCAAGTAATCCACCTAGAGATAGATTCCACGATGCTTTCAAATCCCCGAAGTTGGAAAATTCATGAAGTTTTGAATTCTGGTGGACTCTAGTTTCATCATCGCCATGGTTTAAGTGTTTCTTGTTTCCTAATCATTGTTGGTTGGGAAGAAATGTGGACATGTGCATCTCACCATTATTCGTGAATTGATTGTATGAAAATGGGTGAGTAACCGATTCAGTTGCTTTATTATCATTTAGAGCCATATTTCTATTCAGTGGTGTGCCTTATCGACAGTGGTATTTAAACAACAGTAAAATTTGAGTGTCAAAGGGTATACCCTTGAGGTGGATATGATAAAAATAATTCATATTCGACTATACTATTAGAATGGCTAAAAAAAAATTTGAAGAGTTGTAAGTTTCAAGGAATCCCTAACAACCCGGAATCCCTGAGAAATGTAAGGCATGGAGGAAATTTGCATGAAAATTAAGAAAATGGTGCAAGCTGATAGCGATTGCCAAAGAGATCATTCTTCAATGACACAAGTGGAATATGTGATTAGTTGTTCATATTGAATATGGATGGAGGTGCTCAGCTTATTAATACTGTCATGAGCTCTGGGATATAGAGCGGAGTTTAATGTGATATTCTATTCTATCCATTTGAATTGGCAATGCCTAGGACAGTCTTGGTACAATCATTCTCTTTCCATGTTGCAATCAAATAGAGGCAGATTTGGGATGTTTGATGATGAGAATGAACAATCGTAGCATTAATGAATGAAGCAAGTCAAAAGCTCAAGGTAGTGAATAACATTCAGAGAAATCCCCACTTGATGGATTTCCACAAAAAAATGAAACTCAGGAAAATCCAGATGACAAGGATTTCCATGAAGCAATAGATGTCAGGAAAATTCGACACTCAGGAAATTCCTCAAGGATGCAAATTTAGAGAAAGTAGACTTTCAGAGGAATTCAAGAGTCAAGGAATTCCACGAAGAACCTAAATTCTCGAAGCTATATGATGATGGATATTTTGGGAAATTCCATGAGGGGAAGAATTCCGCGAGTAATGAAATTCCATGAGAATGAAATTTCGTGAAACCAATGCACAAACAAAGTAAAAATGTAATAATTTGTGCATTGGAAATGGTTCTTGATACCACTCAAGGTTCTCGATGGTGAATCCTTTTATGACTCCTTGAATTTGCAGAGACGAGTTCTATGCTTTTGTAGAAGAAGATTGAAGAATACATCTGAGATAGGGAAGTATATGTTTTAACCATGGCGACAAAAGAAAATGCATGCTTCGCTGGTATCGGTGTTTAAAGTGGATAAATCAATTAACATGTCATTGGGTTTTCATTGAATACTGCATACATAATGGTGTAGTATAGATCACAAATGAATGCGCAAAATAGTATTGCATGAACAAAATCATGAATACACATGTTGGAATTTATTTCTCCTAAGTTTGCTCTCAAGTCAGACCCCCAGTTGTCTCACATAACCGTCAGGAGCTCCTTTCCTCCAACGGTAGTGTTTTTGGGATCTTCATCCAAGTAGCCCCTGACAGCCCTTCAAGTTAATGTGGTAGGAATTTTTGAGTTCTAGAATTTATTGTGGTAGGTGATTTCAAATTTTGAAAGGGAATGTTGAAGAAAAAAAAAGAACTAAAGGCAGTTAGTTCTGTCAGTTGAAGAAGACTCAGTTTTTGTAGTAGCAGTCTGAGAAGAGAATGTTTTTGTTATTTGTGTGATTCAGAGAACCCTGTACATAGCAGCAGCTATATTTTTGTTTGTTTTGTGATTGAGTAGTGATTTCTCCTGAAGAGCTCTGCGTAGCTCCTACCAATGAGCTCCTAGCAGCTCTTGAAGTTGTCTTTTTTGGTTGAGAATCTCATGAAGCTCCCAATAGCTTGTAGTTCGTAGCTTAGAGTTTTTTTTCTAAAGTTTTTGTTTAGTCTTTTATGTATTTCCATTTCTAGCTTATTGAATACAAAAAAAAGTTGCATGTCTCCTTGTGCTTTCACATTTTGATTTGGGAATTTCCAATTTGGCTAGAAAAAGAGTAGTAATTCTGTGCTTTTATTTCATTTGAGTTTTTGACATGGTATCAAAGCATTTGATTCTTTGACATGGTATTAGAACCATAGGCCCCATTTCCTTGTGAGTTAGGGCATTTTTTTTTCTAGGTATTAAGTTTTCTCTATGTAGGAGACATGGCTAGAGATGAAGAAAAGAGTTGGTAGTAGCCATTATCCTTTAATTTACAAAACTATGATGTTTGGGAAAAGAAGATGAAGACCATTATAGTTCCCAATGATTTTTGGTTAGTGGGTTCAATGATGTGACTAACCCAACAACATTTGTAGCTCTCTGAAATAAACAAAACACCCAATTGAAGGATTTGAGGAGGAAAGATGTTAAGGCATTGAGTTTGATAGAAGCAACCTTGATAGGGGCCATTTTTCCTAGAATAACAACAACTAACTATGCAAAGGAAGCTTGGGAAATTCTCTAAACCAACTAAAAAGGGACTGACAAGGTTAGATTAGTGAAGCTTCAAATGCTTCGAAGAGAGTTTGAGACTCTTGAAATGAAGGACAATGAGTCCATGTCATTTTTTCACACAAGACTCTTAGGTTTGATAAACTAGTTGAGAGTAAATGTAGAAGTCATGGATGACCAGATGATTGTGGAGAAAATCCTCAAGAGCTTACCCACTAAGTTTGATATAGTGGTGATTTCCATTGAAGAGGCAAAGGATCTCACAACATTGTCCGTTGGTGAGCTGATGGGTTCTCTACAAACCCATGAGCAACACCTAAATAGGTCTACTACTTCTTCCCAAGAGCAATCTTTTAAAGCTCAGTCAAATGCAAGAGGAAGGGGGAAAAGAAACAATGGTGGAAGGAGCTTAAGAGGTAGACATCATCAGGACAAGGAAATACTAGAGGAGAAAGCTCAGGACGAGCAAGCAACCAAGAGGGAGTGAGCAGCTCTCAAACTAGATCCCGACAAGGCAAGAACAATAGCAGTTTGAATCAGAAGAATGACAAGAGCAATGTTGAATGTTACTACTGTCATAAATTTGGTCATTATGCAAATGAGTGCTGGAAAAAGCATAATGATCACTAAAAAAAAATGCAAATGTGGCTAATTCAAATGTGGCTGAAGGCAATTAGTCCATAGCCTTCATCATGTGCAACATTGGTGAAGAAGGCAGCCCTGAAGTCTGTTATTTGGATAGTGGTTGCAGCAACCACATGAGTGGTTGTAGCAACCACATGAGTGGTAATGAAATTTGTTTTCTTTGATTGACAAAAAAGTTAAGTCTAAAATTAGAATGGGGAACAATGGATTAGTTCCAGTTGTGGGAAGAGGATCTATTATGATCTGCACTAAGCAAGGTGAAAAGAAGGAGATACTAAATTTATTTCTTGCTCTTGGGTTAAAGCATAACCCCATGAGTGTTGGACAACTAATCCAAAATGGATACAAAGTGTTGATGGAGAAGGGTCAATGCATTATTTATGACAAGAATGAGAGGACGAATGTGTTTGCAGCAGTTCAAATGACAAAGAACCTGATGTTTCCTTTGAAGATTGAGACGTGTTTCTCATCTTAGTCCATTGCCGCACCTCTCATGAATGGAAAATGTACAAAATTACAACAACTAGCCCTCAAGAGCACCATTCAAGACCCCTCCAAGCTAGGACATCTCAGGTATGTACATTTAAGCTATGCTAGTTAAGTCTTTTGTCCAAGAACAAAATAATTGATGGTTTTCCAAGAATAGTAGAGCCTAATTTTAAGTGTGAGGCTTGCATTTTGTGCAAGCAACATAGGCAGCCCTTTCAATCAGGAAACTCTACAAGGGAAAGAGCACCATTGGAACTAGTGCACATGAATTTGGTAGGCCCTATGCAAACCATTTCTATTGTTAAAAGCCAATTTTTTATGACCTTCATTGATGATTACAGTCATAAGACATGGGTCTATTTTTTGCAACATAAATCTAAAGCTTTTAATAAGTTTTTGTTATTTAAGGCCCAGGCTAAAAAGGAGAGTGGACATTTTATCAAGGTCCTAAGGTTAGATCGAGGAGGAGAGTATACCTCCAATCAGTTTGTAAATTTTTGCAAGAAAAATAGCATCAAGAAGGAGCGAACGACTAGTTATACTCCACAGTAAAATAAAGTGGCTGAGAGAGAATAGAGCCATCGTGGAGATGGCAAGGAGCATGATGAAAGAAAAGGGACTCCCTATTGAATATTGGGGAGAGGCTATAGCAACAGTTGTATATTTGATAAATAGAAGTCCAACAAAGGCGGACCATGAAAAAATCTCTCAAGAGGCATGGACAAAATGCAAGTAGACGGTTGAGCACTTGAGAGTGTTTGGGTGTGTAGCATATGCACATGTGACTAAAGAAAAGAGGAAAAAATTGGATGACAAGGGAGTGAAGTGTATTTTCATGGGCTATAGTGAGGATTCCAAAGCCTACAGGTTGTACAAATTGGTCACCAAGAAAATTTTCATTAGTAGAGATGTGGAGTTTCTTGAAGATGCATCATGGGATGGAGTGATAGTTTTAGACAACTCAAAACCGCTCCTGATAGCTCCTAAAGAAGTAGAAATAGAACATGAAGTTCAAAAAGATGAGCCTATAGTAGCTCCTGAAACAGTCAGACAAGCTCCTAAAAGCTCCAGAAGAGCTCTTGACATCTCCCGAGGGCTCCTGAAAGCTCCTAAAGTAAGCAAACATAAAGGAAAGTAGCCAAAGACAGTTAGAAGATTGGCTCCTAAAGGCTTCAGAAGACCCCCTAAGAGCTCTTGACAGCTCTTGAACCTGCCTATTTAGTAGAGTAGCACTAGTAGTGAAAGTTCAAACCCCACTCTCACCTCCCTAATACCAAAGAAGACCAAGATTCTAAGGGAGATCTACCAAAATGAAAGGTATGATGAAGAATTTGATGAGAGTGTGAATTTAGCATTATTTTCTCACAGTGATTTAATTTATTTTGATGATGTTTCTGAAAGAGGAGAAATGGTGTGAGGCCATAGATGAGGAGATAGATGCAATAGAGGGGAACCACACATGGGAGTTAACTGATTTTCCTCCCAACAAGAAAGTTTTTGGGGTGAAATTGATCTACAAGACTAAGTGTAATGCTAAAGGAAGAATAGAGAGGCATAAGGCAAGACTAGTTATCAAGGGGTACAAATAGCAATTTAGGAGATATTATAATGAGAAATTTTCCCCCATTAAAAGGATGGAAACCATGTGAGAAATCAGAGCAATTGCAGCCCATCACAAGTGGAAGGTGTTTCAAATGGATGTGAAGTTCGCCTTCCTAAATGGAGTGTTGAAAGAGGAAGTTTATGTGGAGCAGTCATTTAGATATAAAGTTTCGGGTCAAGAACACAAGGTGTGTAGGTTGAAGAAAGCTCTTTATGGGTTGAAGCAAGCTCCATCAACATGGCACAACAGGATTGACTCATATTTGATGAGCAATGGCTTTAGCAAAAGCAATGGTGAGCCCACTCTTTACATCAAGGTAGCAAATGGTAAGGTTTTGATTGTTGTCTTGTATGTTGATGATTTAGTTTTCACTAGGGATGATGATTTCCTAATTGTTGATTTTAAAGAGGTCATGAAAAGAGAGTTTGAAATGACATATTTAGGTCTTTTAAGGTATTTTCTAGGCATAGAAGTAAAACAAATGCATAATGGTATATTTATCTCTCAAGAAAAGTATGCAAATGAAATCTTGAAGAGATTTGGGATGATTGAAAGCATGCCTTCCCCAACTCCAATAGTTGTAGTTCTAAAGTTGAGCAAGGAAGATTGCAGCAGTAATGTGGATCCAACCATGTTTAAAGGTTTGCTTGGAAGTTTAATGTATTTAACTACAACAAGGTCTGATATAATGCACAGTGTGAGTCTTATTTCTAGATTTATGGAAACTCCAAGAGACACCCATTGGAAAGTGGGTAAAAGAATCTTGGGGTATGTGAATGGTACCAAAGGATATGGCATTTTGTACATAGTAGCAAGTGATTTTGGGTTGGTTGGATACATAGACAATGATTCGACATGAAGTTTGGATGATAGGAAGAGCACATCATGCTATGTGTTTCATTTGGGATTGGGAGTCATTTTGGCTTCCAGTTGTTCTGGGAACCATGTAAGTTTCCCCTATATCAAATCCGGGAGTGGTCAGCAGGCAAAAAATGGTAAGCATTATTTGGTTGAAAGCAGTAAGTAGATTTGAAGGAAGAAAAAGAGGATGGAATAGTAATCTTTTGTCACAATGTTTCATCGATAGCCTTGACGAAAAATCCTATGTTTCATGGAAGAAGCAAGCACATTGAAATTAGGTATCTTTTTATTTAGAGAGGTTGGATGCGAAAAATGGATAAAGGAAATGTGATTCGTGGCAGCCGAGAGCAGCGTCTGTTATGTTCCCACCGCTAAGCCTTTGAGTAGGGACGCTTCGGTGTCTTAGAACTAGACAAGCATTGCTGGATTTCGGACCGGGGATTATCTGTTTTTGCCCAAGACAGTGGTGCAGCATCTACTTCCCAGCTTGCTCTCTCATGCTCAAACCCCAGCTGTTCCACCCCATCTTAGGGTCTTTTCCTCCATCGCGTTTTTGAGTTTCATCCCTCAGAATCAATTTAAAGTTACTGTAGAATTTTGAATTCAAAATTACCGCGTGAGGTAGTTTCAAATTTTGAGAGGGAATTATTGTTCGCGAACTAGTGCTGTTTACCTGAAGAAGACTCGCTTAGCAGCAATTTGATAACGTTTTTTTCTTTGTGTGATTGTTCCAAAGAACCCTGAACAATCCTTCTTATTTTTGTTCGTTTGCATTTGATCACCCCGGTTATTCTTACATAGTCTTTACCTGAGGCTCCTAGCAGCTCCTAAAGTTGTTCCGCTTCAGCCATACCATGAAGCCCCCAACAGCCTTGTAGTTCTGTATTTAGATTTTTCTGAAGTTTTTGTTTAGTCTTTATATTTCCCATTTCCACCTTTTATTGATCACAATGAAAGTTGTAGATGTCTCTTTGTATGCTTTCATATATATTTTGATTTGGGTATTTCCGATTGGCTAGAAAATAGAGCAACAATCCTTCTGTGTTTACTTTGTTTTGAAGTTTCTTTGGATACTGCACCAAAGTTTCTTTTGATTCTTTGACAACACAGTCATGGTGTTTGATAGAATGGGGTTTGAGTTATTAGTAATCTATATGTTTTGCATAATATAGCTCACGAAGGGGGAGCAAAGAGATAACTATCCATCTAAGTTACAGTTAATCATCATGGTAGCTTGGGTTGACTATTCATGAAGTTGGTAAAGTAAGGAAGTGAATGAATATTGTTATGAACCTAAGGGTAGCAGATTTAAAGCATAATTTTCATCTACAAAAGAATGAATCACAAAGATATGCGACATAATATAAGCGGGCCAGAGTGAAAATTGATAAACCTACTTAGCACAGATAAAGAGGAATGTTTGCTCGTACATGATTTCCATGTGATGATCTATGACTAACAAACTCATTGAAATGAATCTTTATAGCTATGGGAGAACCGAGTTAATGTATGAAGATTGCTACAAATGTGGGAGACAACAATAAAAAGTGAAGAGTCCTAGATACATTGAAGATGCATCAATGCAAAGGCTAACAAGAATGATGATAGGCCAGAGCTACAATTTTGGGAAAGTCCACCAAAGTAGGAAATATGTGAAGTAATCAAACACATGAAGGTGGAAAATGGCTCAATAAAATCTAGCACTTGAGGATTTTTCATGAAGGCAGGCTAGTCTCTGGAAAATCCAAACCTGAGGAATTTCCCCAAAAAGATAAAAGTTTGGCAGAATCCCTGAAAAGTAATGAGTTCTGGAGAAATCCACATGATGGGGAATTTTGTGAAAGGAAAAATGCTCAGGAAAATCCATGTAACCTGGAATTCCACGAAAATGCAAAAAAAGAAAATAAAAGAAGTCTTAGGGATTTTATCATTGGTTGGATTATACAAGAGGTTTTAGAGATTTCTTTAATTCTTGGATTCGGTGAAATACACGCTTAATCCTGTGTCTTGTTACATGCTTCAATTATATGGTGGTGGTGCTACAATCAAGTGAAATCAAGCACGATTTTGTGGAGGTGCAAAATGTTTGAGAATAAATATTCTAGCTATCACGGTAAATCTTTAAGTCTTCATTAGGTGTGGTAAATTTGTAATTGACATCACATAAAATGGTTATAGCAATTTAAAAAAACATGTTTTACTTCGTGATGTTTTGGTGAACCGTTGTGGTTTAAGGCGCATTGTTTTTAAAATAATTTGCATAGCCTGTAAATGTCTGATGAGTTGAGATTATTATCACTATTGGAGCATTTGAGAAAATGACGGAGTTAAATTTCCAAGACCACGATGAAGCTGATTATGGGGAAATCTAATCCTTTGGAAATTCCACGAGGTGCTAAAATTTTTGAGACTAGCCAAAATGTATGGCATTGTCCTCTTCATGGGAAAGATGGTATTTTACTTTATGAAGATGATGGTCTCTGCCTGATAATGGTGAAGTCATGAGTTAAGGAAAATTTTGACGGAAGGTGGTGTTTTTATTTGAGTATCACAAATATACAAAGTTGGCATAGAAGGAGTCGTTGTTGAATGTAACTACGAGTGGATGGAATGAAGATATCAATTAGGATTTTATTTTCATAAAATGTATGAATGGAAAATATGTGGATTTTACCATCATGTGTGATGAGATTTTATGATGTGGATTAAAATACAGTTATATTTTGCTGCAAATGCGCCTGATGTAGATGCTCAATAGAAACCCAAAATTACTCAAATTAGTGAATGATATGCATTTTGAAAGGGAACAACACCTAAGTGTTCAAGTCATCATTATGTTGAGGGATTCAAAATGCATAAGCAAGGAATTTGTGGTAGTATTGAAACAACTAAGTTAGAGATTTGTGAATAGCCCAGTATTGTGGATACATAAGACAATGATGCGGGGAATAGCTATGAGAAATTCAAAATGTAGATATGGAATCTCAAGGAATAGATTTTGGATGGAAGAAAGAATTAGTAATGCGTTCACAGGATTTATAGGTGCTTGAAGAGATCAAAGATCACGAGTTTTAAATCGCAGTTTGTCTACTCTGCTAAACAATGTTTAGAATCCAAAATAGAAGGCTCGATGTTAGGAGGATTCGATAATCACATTCATGTACATATTAGCATTAGCACATAATAAATTCCATGAAGAATGGAGATCCTGGGAGTTAAGAATTTTTAATGAAATTTGAGGAGAACAAAACTACAATTAAATGCGTGAATTCACGATGTTGAAGATCAATGTAATCAAATTCCTGTAGTAAGAATGTTCAGGTATAGGCCATGTTATCATCAGTCTAATTAAGCGTTTGATTGAGAATTAAAAGGAATATTATGAAATATCGAGTACTGGATAAACATAGTGAAGAGTTTTTAGGGATATTAACTATTGAAACATCAATAATGTCATTCAATTTTAAATTATAGTTTCTGATATAAGGTGTCCGAAAAGGAAGGATTCACGAGAAGTACAAGTTAAGGTAGTATTTTAAATCTGAGGGGTCTTGAATTTTCATCAATTATTCATCTCTTAGGTATGCACATGGGCTTGAATTGATAAGATTGGACAGTTTTGTCTCACTCTACCAGGTTTTTGTAGCCCTACCTGGGGCATGGTGTTATGAGTATATGTGAGTGTACATGGTGTATGTAGAATAAGATGGATTGTTGCACTTATATTTCTCTAGGAGGCAATGACTGGTCAGTTTAGGGGGTCTTCAAATATTCACATAGTGTAGTTTGGTAGCATTGTAATGGACTATGATCCTGCTCAAGCGACCTTTCATCATATTGATATGAGAAAGTATATGCATACTAGGATTTTATGAATGATAGATCAATTGACATGACTAAGGAGGCATATTTGAGATGTTAGATAGCTAGAAGAGTTCATAGGGGAAATATGTTCACAGGTTATAGACCTTACTATGCCGGTGCTCATGGGATCTTCACCATAGTTTCAAAAACATTGAAGGAACCTACTACAGAGTAATCGCTTGACCTACGAGTGTGAGAAGGTATT
>VDFB02357148.1:0-29707 GCA_007258455.2 Sequoia sempervirens | reverse complement strand
GGTTTAAGGGTTGAGGGTTGATGGTTTGGGGTTTAGGGTTGAGGGTTGAAGGGTTGAAGGGTTGAGGGCATAGGGTTGAGGGATTAGGGTGGAGATTTTAGTTGGGTTTAACGGTTTAGGGTTTAAGGGTTAAGGGTAGAGGGCAGATGGTAGAGGGTAGAGGGTAGAGGGTTTAAGGGTTGAGGGATTAGGGTAGAGAGTTTAGTCAGGTTTAAGAGTTTAAGGGTTGAGGGTATAGGGTTGAGGGATTAGGGTATTGGGTAGAGGGTAGAGGGTTTAAGGATTTACAGTTGAGGGTTTAGGTCTCCCATCCCTCTATCTCCCACTCCCTCTCTCTCCCACTCCCTCTCTCAGGTATTCCCCCCCACCCTAACTGAATAACTCTCTCTCCCTCTCAAGTCTCTATCTCTCTGGTCTCACTCCCTCCCACACTACCTAGACTAATCTATCTCACTCCAATCCCCTCTATTACACTTCCTTTCTGTTAGGTCTCACGTACCTCCCACCCTACCTAGACAAATCTATTTAACTCCAACCCCCTCTCTCACACTCCCTTTCTCTCTCTCCTCCTTTGAGACTTGAGAGAGAGAGATACTTGAGAGGGATAGAGAGTTATCCAGTTAGGGTGGGGGGAAATACCTGACAACGGGAGAGGGTTTGGGAGGGATGAGACTTGAGAGATACAAAAATACCAAAGGAGGAGAGAGATGCAAGTTTCCATTAATTTTTTTGTGCTTTAAAAATTTCACCTTCATCATGTGCTTAGATAAATTCAAGTGACATGGCATAGTTGTTAATTCAAGTTTCCATTCATTCATACCATTTACCTTACTAAGAAATAAAAAAGGGAAAATTTTGTGCAATTGAAAATGATTTTTGTCTCTCTAAATTACCTCATTGCAAAAGAAATAGTGAATAATTCCAAGATATAGCATCACAAACCCTTCTTTGAATTCATATTCTTCATGGCTTCGTTGATAATCACAATGTGGTTTTGACAACAATAAGTACAACATTCTCTAGTTTCCAAAGGTGGCCCAATAACTTATAGCCTATGTTTGACACTTCTTTGCTCCTAAGCAATTATTCACACTCCAAATACTCCCCTCAAACCCAAGTCTTAACATTGATCAATGCTTACATAAAGCAATTTTGTACAAATCCCTAAAAGTACTAGGTTTTACACAATATAGTTGCAAAAAGAAACAATCTGTCCTCAATAATTCACATGAAATGATGATTTAGCAACCCTCCTTTTGTCAGCACATGCATATGGGTATATGTAGGATCATGATGGGCCAAAAAGTGGCGATATGATGGGTATGTGGCTGAAGACTTTTTTTTTACCCAAAATTAATGAAACGAAAAGGGTTTTTAAAGGAGATTCTCAACTTTCCACCAATGTAAATTATAAAGCTTTACTTTGAATTTAATAAATAATTATTATTCATTTTCTATTTGAATTACAACTAAAGTCCCAATTGATAGGCTAATTGAAAAACATCTATAGCTTTCAAATGCTATCACATTTTTTGAATCCGAAACATGCGTCACATTCTATATTTTGTATACTATAGGATTAAAAAAAATGAATTTCATGAAGTTTTGACCAAGTTAAGGTGGTTAGACATACAAGTTTTTATATTTTTTAAAATTGTAATAAAAATTCATAATTAATTATTTACTTGGAAAAAAATTACAAAAAAATATGCATCACATCGAGACATGAGTCCTCTACTTATATATAAAATATTATAAAAAAAATATTATCATTTTATTGTGGTTAGGGTGGTTAGACAAACACCTACTTATTTTTTCCCTGAAATTTAAGTACTATTGCATTAAAATTTCAAATTTTTACCAAATAGATTTTTTTTGTTTTTAAAATAAACCTAGTAGTTTAGAAACTACATTCAATTTTCTATATATTCTATTCTTACATATTTTTGAAATAATATAGATAACTTATATTCAATTTTTTTACATCAAGTTTCCTAACCCTGATTTTTCTAAATTTTATCGCCACTTAAGGGCCTGTCTTTTCCATGATGATCTTGCACAAACCCATATAGGCCTACATAAAATTAGTACCAAGTTTCATATATTTTCACCAGATGCATCAAAAGTTATGGGTTTTTTGAAGCTCGCTATAAACCCTAGGTTGGGGACAACAATGTTTGATAAGTTGCATTAGTTATGCAATGTAAAGTAATGCTTTGAGTTTAAAGATATGCAATGCAATGTAATCGACAATATCAATATTTTTCATAAAATGCTTGGTGTGTTTCATAAAATGCAATGTAATCAGCGATATGGATATGTTTGAAAAAATGCATTACTTACTTTTCTTGCGGTATGGAGGTAGACATGTTTGATAAGATGCATTGGTAGACATGTTCAAAAATTGTGGTAGCATAGAATAAGGAAGTGAGTTGTTTGAAAGAATTACTCAAAGAAATGTGGTCTCATGTTGATGTCCATCACCATGAGACCACATTTCTTGGAGGCATTTTTCCAAACAGTTCACCACCTTCTTTCATAAAATTCTTTGGTAGACATGTATGAAAAATTCTAAGGTAGACATGAATGAAAAATGTTGTACCATAGACATGTTTGATAAGATGCTTTAGTAGACATGTACATAAAATGTGATTGCATAGAAAAAGGCAGTGAGATGTTTGAAATAATGCCTCAAAGAAATGTGGTCTCGCATGGTGATGTTCATCACCATGAGACCATATTTCTTGGAGGCATATTTCCAAACAGCTCGTTGCCTTCTCTCATAAAATGCTTTGGTGTGTTCTATAAAATGCAATGTAATCAACAATATCAATACGTTCCATAAAATGAATTACTTACTTTTATTCTATGTGTGTTTGTGAACATGTAGCATTCAACGTCATGCCGAGGAAATGACCAAAGCCTCTAACACTAGAAGAACGTGCAGTTAAAAATGCAAGGAGAAGAGAATAAAAAATACAAGCTCATGAAGCAAAGGAATTGCAGCCCATATAGCCAGAAATTCCCATGCAATCTAAGAGAAATGTCCAATTGGTAGCACAAAAAGGGAACGAATGAATAAATTTCATGGAAGGACATAAATGGATCCCGAAGTTGGGGGAATGTCATCAACCATAGGTGAGGTTCAATACACATCTTCAATTGAAGACACACTAGCAACAACATGTGGTTTTCCAAGTACATCGGAAATCACATCTCTAATTCAAGACACACCATCAACAAAATTGCGTTTTGAAAGTACCTCAACAAACACATCTCTATTTGAAGGCACTCCACAAATGACATCTCAGGTTGGAGGTACAACATCATTTACATGTCAATCTCAAGGTATGTCATCAATTGCAGCTCTAATTGAAGGTACACGATCTATCCCTGATGTTGTTGACATTCCTAATGTTGACACAAATTTACATTTGAGAACTCCTCCTAGATTTTTGCATAGAAAACATAAATTTTTGATTGATATTGATTCCAATGTTTTGAAATGGATGCCTAATAATATTCCAAAATGTTCATGTCAAATATATGCATAGAGGATATGGATTTTATTTTTTGAGAAGCTAAGTGAGTGTGGAAGATGCCAACTATTTGTTGAAATGATGAGGCAACTCAAGTTTAGGCCCACCATGAAGGATCTTGGGCTAAGATTTTTGAATGACTCAAGTGAAAATTCCATTGTAAAGAACTTGATGAGTGAAAATGAGAGTGTGGGTTCTACCTCATGCACAAAGGATAGTTGTGCCACACGACGTGTGATGACAACAACACTATTAAGTAGTCAAAAAAGGAACAAGGCGAACCTTACAAAGAAAAGTAAGTCTTTGAAAATAATTAGATAATATCTAATGAGAGCCAAAGGAAGATGTGAAAGAGTGGAGGATCCAAATAGCAATGAGTTATGGGAATTCTCAGGTAGAGTGCCACAAAAAGATAAAAGAATTGCTCAAGCCTTGAGATATATAATAGTAGATTATTGGAAGGATAACACAAGGACCTCTCCCAATCAAAGAGATTTTTTAAGAAGGAGAATTCAAGGTAGTCAAATCTGTGAGCCACATCCAAAGCATTATTTGGATACCACTCAAACCCAATTTTTTGCTGATTTTATATGAAAGTTTCATGAAATTAAAATATGTCAAAGGTATTTTCAAATTCTAAAGTCTTTTTATGTCAAAATAAATCACACACACACTACTTGTTGTTGTATAGTACATATTGAGTTTTCTAACCATTATGATGTTTATCAACGTATATGTGTAGATATGCATACTAACAATGTTTTGTAGGAATGTAACATAAGGCATCCACCTAAATCCTCAAGGGAATTCTTATCTTCCATTTTATGTGAAAGAGTGGATGGTCAAATTTTTTACAAAAATCATGTTTGGATGGCACATGTGATCATTGTGGTGGAATGGAACATTTTCCAATTTTCCAACACATGGCTAGTACACACACAATTGGATATGGAATTATGGAATTTGGAAAATACAAGAAAGTGGCTTACATTCTAAAAGATGGGAAAGAAGCAAATAAGTGTGAATTGGTCAGTGATAAGATTCTAGTGTATCAGTTTATGGGCATTTTCTGTGTTCAGGTGGTCTATGAGTATGCAAGGCATACACATAGAGCTCAATGGTTGGACTCACAGCTCAAGTTATGCAAGGAAATGTTTCCACTTCATAGCGTCATTTCAGTTGTCAACTTCGTAGAGAACTACACACTATAGCCATAGAATGAGGTGTAATTAAAATACTACAACTCCATGCAGGTTGCAATATTTGTGCATATAACATTCATTCATGCAAATGATAGTACATAAGATAGCATGAAAGTATTGAGGGAGTATCACTTTTACATTAGTGACGATCGCACACATTCTACAGAGTTTGTGCAAGGTTGCTTTTAGATGTTCTATGCCAATCTGGCTAGCAGGGGCATATCATTCAATCAACATATCATATGGTCATATAACTGTACATCATAATTCAAGAACTCCAAAATGTTTTATTGGTTAAGCATGATGCATAGGATTAGTGGTGTTCCCCATATGTGGAACTTCTCAAAGGCTGAGCATGGAAAGGGGGAGCATGATGAAGTATGTGCATGTATCAAAAGAGCCCTAGCACGAGAAGAGTTAAAGTACAAAGACAGTGTAAAGTTGATAGATGTAAGATCAATTGTCGAGTGGTGCAATCATGCAATGTGTCCAAGTAGTAAAGGTAATTCTTTAGTTCATAGATTTTTTCATTTAGTAGATGATACTAACATTGCAAAATATGAGGATTGTTGTATACTAACATGATCAAGCAAGCTACACTCTTTTAGAAGCTCCAACGTAGGTACATGGGCTATCCATATGCGAAAGATGGCATGCTTTTGTTCTACATGTACACTTCAAGAATGGAATGATTGCGAGTCAACAAAGTGGGTTGACGGATGGTCTGTAAGAAGTCTAACCCCACTTGACACTTATCAGCTCTCGACAGGTCTACAAATCACAAAGATGCAATCATTTGTTGAATTTGATAATGTATCAGACCTACTAGAACTAGGTAATATATCTTACTTTCAGGTTTTATTTTTATTTTCATTAAATACATCTGACAATATGAACATATCAATGCAGGGCATGTTTATGCGGTGATTGTAGATGAAGACAATGAAGAGGGTAAAAATTATTACCTGTGTCATTATATCGATGCCAAAAAGAAATTGGAGGCCCTAGTTATAGATGGAGAAAACATAGAATATCCTATATGTTCAATGGTTGTTACTGGAACATGGCTTAGAAGGTACCCAGTTAAGAATGTTGTAGTTTGGTTGTTTGAGGAATTCGACATGCATCGGAAGATTCTTCACTACTCGAACCTTGTTGTCGCAACCAATGTTCATTTGATCAAATATAAGGGTAGACCTACAAACAAGAACTTGTGGAAAGTGCATGAGTTTGACCACGAGGAAATACTTGACACAATAAAGAGTAGAGCAGACCCAAATGGTTCCCTAGATTGATTTGTAAGTATGCACATTGAATTTGTAAAGTCATGTTATTGATCACTTCTTTCTTTCAAGCGTTTAAGTTTGATTATAGAATGGTTTTCAAAATTTCATTAATGTTAATTTGCAAAATGATAATTATATGTTGCTCTCTATTGACTACCTTTACGTTGGTATTCTCTATTGCTATTTGATGTCATATGCATTTAGGACTATCATTGATGCATTTGTGACTATAGGTTATACTTAAGATTTTCAACTTAAGAAAAGAACATTGGTTGTTGGTGCAAGTGTTCAGTGGTATGAAACATCAGTTGGTGCATTTTCTTGTTTTCAATATTCTCTTTCTTTTCCATTTCATAGATTTCTCAGATTCTTATATGCTACATGTTTTATGTTAATTATGTTTATATATGTTTGAAATTTATACATAGGGTCATCAAAAGATGAGAAAGTAGAAAAAGATGGACCACATCACCATTGTAGGACCTTCAATCGATCTACTTATAACATGCATGAAGGTGATAATTGATTTGGTCAGAAGGTGCATGCCTGACATTATTCAGTTATTGGTCTTTTAATGATTTATATGTGAGTCCATGTTTGAAATTGTTAGGCTTTTGTAGGTTTTTTGTGGACCAAATTTCAATGAGAGTACACAACCATAGAGAGGCTAATACCCATGTGTTTCCAAGGGAGCAAGTAATGTACATATTTTGAAGCATTTTGGAATGCAAATAACTAGGCCACCTGAGGTGGATTGGAGAACAGAAACTAGGTAGAAACTCCTTTTGTTTCTTCTTGTACAATATATTTCATGATTTGGGCTACAAATGGGAGGATTATTTCCTAACATTTATTGCTACAAGTATTGAGAAATGGGAGGATTTTCAAGATGTTCTTCCATCACTATTGTAATATTTGTTATTGACTTAGTGTATTTTTTGATATACAAAAATTATGAGAAATTTATACATGCAAATGTGTATATTCCTTAATATATGCCTCAATTAATGTGTATATTACATTTAAAGTTAGTTGTAATGGTTTATGGTTTATATTTAAAGTTGTCTTGAAGGAAAATCATGTGGATTTATGACAAAATCTGAAACAATGTCTTCTATTTAACAAAGGAATATTTTCTTGCTCTTCTATAAACCCTAGAACTCCTTCCATCATCATTATTTGACATTAAAACTTGATCAAACCTTCCTTATTTAGTATGGTTAAATTTGAGGATAAAGTTTGCATCAGAAGGTTGTGAACTCAACTTTCCAATTAATATGTCCCCACTATATAAGTCTAAACCAATAAAAAGGAATCCATCATTGTCAAGCTTATCTACTCTTAGGTTTTCTGTGTTTGGATTTCCAAAATATACTCTAATCTTGGATGAGTTTTATAGTCACTATCATCATGATTTGTCTCTTTACATAATCTTAGTCACCCTTCAAGGGATTCATTGAAAAGCAATGCACAAGACATATTAGTACACCTTGCCACCATTGACAACCTAGCCTAGTGGGCATCGAAGGAAGGAAAGACACACCAACAAGGGAAAAACAACATGAATAGTGGGGGAAACAATGTTTCAATACCCTTTAACACCTTTGACAACTCCCAAACATTCTTCAACCAACCAATCTCTCCAAACAATCAATTGGAATTTGGTGCTATTGTCAACTTTGGCAACATATCCACATGGCCAATCACACAAACAAATGATGGAACAACATGAGAACATACCTTGGGTTGTCTCGGGTTAAATTAAAAACATATCACGATGATTCTCAACCCCTTTTGGACTCATACTTCCATGATACAACGTTCCTAGGCACAAATCAACATTATGGTTTATTGACAGATTGCATAAATGATGCACTATTACTGATCCAAAATCCAAAATCAAAGATGAAACTTAATCCCTTTTCACTCGTGCATATGAATATGGGTGATCCCATAATAGTGGTTTACAATTTTTGGCCAAACTGGACATTGAAATTATTATTTTTAACTAAATCTTCACATTCGGGCACCTATAGTGGCTAAACTGTGAGGAATTTGAAGATGGTGCAAACTAGAGTCTCATCAAATTTTGTCTGTAGATTTTAAAAAAAATTTTCAAAATTTTTGAAATCAAATTGCACTTTTTCCATCTCCCACAAAAATTGATTTTTTTCGAAAACAACATTTTTAAAAGTGACCATTACCGTATAGCATAACTTTTCCATGAAGGATAAAATTCTAATTCTTTCAAATTTAGATTTGTAACTCTGATATCTAGTGCTTCCACTTGGTTAGATAGTTTTTATTAATATTTTTTCCTTAATCAAGTTTCAAAGTCAAATGAATTACAATTCAAACACATGGACCGTATAGCGGGTAACTTTTTGTATATGTCAAAATTTTATTTTATTTTATTTGTTGGATCAAGGACTTCAATATTTGGTGCACTCATATTTTTCAATTTTTTTTTTTAATAATCTTCTATTTTTCCACATGTGAAGAACAAAGAATTTAATTTTGATGAAAAACCTATGTTTAATAAAAACTTAAAAAACAAATACATAACAAAACCAAAACATATTAAAATTATATTCATTGGATAGCTTGTTCTGAGGAATACCATAATCATTTGAAATAAATTTTAAATGAATTCATTTGATCCCCCAAAAGCTAAATCAAAAGTGATTTTTTATCAGCATTTTGATAGGTGTAAAGGAGATGCATTTATAGGTATGGTTTAAAACTAGCGAGGTTCTATCCAAGGGGGTTTGATCTAAGGTGATTTGATCAAACCCTCTTCAATTGGAATCCTTAAAATGGAACTTTTTAAGGCTTAAATCATTATATTTTATAAAAATATGTGATTTCAGCTAAAATCCATTCCTCTCAGGAATTGTAAACCACTATTATGACAGCACCCATATCATAAAAATAAACCCCATGAAATGATTAAAACGTATTTTCAATGCTTTTGTCATAAAATAAAATACCTTTGACTTATATACTTTATGGTTGTTATCTGAATATTTCCTTTTCCTTTGTATATAATTTGATGATCCTTTGCATACTTTATGGCAGGTTGTCTATTTTTTGTTATTAAAAGTGAAGTTGAAACAACAAACTTCAAACAACAAAACTTAAGTGATGGAAAAGTTAACTTATGGTGGTTGTCTATTTATTTCCTTTTATTTCTCTCCATAAAAATATGTTCATTAAAGTGAAGATGAAACAACAAACTTAAGTGATGGAAAAGTGGTAGAGTCATTAAAAGTGTGTGTTTTTGCAATTAGAGTCAAAAGGTCAATGGAAAGGACTTCCAAATGAATGTTTCTTAGACACTTCATTTGAAGCAAGGAGATTTCTAAATTTTCCAAGGATACACACATGTGGTAATAAATAGTTTTTCAATAAATTTTAGCTTATTTAGGTGAGACACTCATTTTCGCTTTGATCTACGTTCAATTGACAAAATCCCTTAAGAGTCTAAAGTGCAAAATGGATGCAATCTTCGAGGGGTTGTTACTCAGACACCATGATGCTTAAAAACTTATCATTTGAGCTTATGGGATTGCATTGGGAACCTCTACAGTAATCTCTCTCTGTTTTTGTTAACTTAGAGGCGTTATCTCATGGTGGTGACTTTTTACTTGAGGAAAAAGTTGTCAAATGAAAGTAGTGTAAAGTTGCAAAGTAGTGCAAATTTTGTCCTACAACTCTTGTGACCAAATGAATTGTTATAAAACATTTGGGTGGCTATTTTTATGCTAGGAATGGTCCTCTTTCACACACAAACACATCGAGTCGCAACGATTTACGTTCAATCGACATAATCCCTTAAGAGTTTAAAGTGCAAAATGACTACAATGTTTGATGAGATGTTACTCAGACACCATGATGCTTAGAAAATTCTCATCTAAGCCTATGGAATTGTGTTGAGCCCCTCTACAATAACCTCTCTTAGTTTTCGCTAACTCGGAGGAGTTTTCCCGTGGTGACGACTTTTCATTTGGGGAAAATGTTGTCAAATGTAAGTAGTGTAAAGTTGCAAAGTGGTGCAACTTTCGTTCTACAAATTGTGTGACTAAACAAACTCTTCCAATGCATTTAGATGGGTATGTTTACATTAGGAATGATCCTATTTCACACCCAAACACAACAAATTGCTCTGAGCTATGTACATCTAGCATAATCCCTTAAGAGTCCAAAGTGCAGAATGGCTGCAATCTTCGACGGGATGTTACTCGGACACTATGAGACTTAAAAAATTCTCATCTAAGCCTATGAGATTATGTTAGGCCCCTATAATATAACATCTCTCAATTTTTTCTATCTCAGAGGTGTTTACCCATGGTGGCGACTTTTCACTTGGGAAAAAATATGTCAAATGCAAGTAGTGTAAAGTTGCAAAATGGCGCAAATTTTGTTCTACAACTTGTAAGACCAAATGAACTATTCCAATGCATTCAGATGTGTACATTCACACTAGGCATGGTCCTCTTTCACACCCAAACAGTTCGAATCGCTCCGAGCTATGTTCAACAAATAGAATCCCTTAAGAGTCCAAAGTGCAAAATGACTGCAATCTTCAACGGGCTATTATCCGTACTCAATGATGCTTAGAAAATTCTATTCTAAGCTTATGGGATCATGTTGAGCCCCTCTACAATAAAATCTCTCAGTTTTTGCTAACTCGGTCACGATCTCCCGTGGTGGCAACTTTTCACTTGGGAAAAAAGTTGTCAAATGCAAGTAGTGTAAGGGTTCAAAGTAGTGCAACTTTTGTTCTATAACTCGTGTGAACAAACAACTATTCCAATGCATCTAGGTGGGTATGTTTATACTAGGCATGGTCCTCTTTCACACTAAAACATGTTGAATCGGTCCGAGCTACGTTTAATCGACAAAATCCCTTATGAGTCCAAAGTGCAAAATGGCTGCAATCTTCGATGGGCTAATACTCGGACACTGTTATGCTTATAAAATTATTGTATGAGCCTATGGGATAATGTTGGACCCCTCTACAATAACCTTTCTTAGTTTTTTCTAACTCAAAGGCATTTTCCCATGGTGGCAACTTTTCACTTGGAGAAAAAGTTGTCAAATGTAAGTAGTGTAAAGTTACAAAGTGGTGCAAATTTTATTCTGCAACTCATGTGACAAAACAAACTATTCCAACACATCTAGGTGGGTACGTTTACAGTTGGAATGATCCTTTTTTTCACCCAAACATGGTGAATCACTCTGAGCTATGTTCAATCGACATAATCCCTTATGAGTCTAAAGTGCAAAATAACTGCAATCTTTGATGGGGTGTTACTCAGAAAATGTGATGCTTAGAAACTTCTCACTTGGGGAAAAAGTTGTCAAATGTAAGTAGTGTAACTTTCGTTTTGCAACTCGTATGACCAAACGAATTGTTCCAATGCATCTGAGTGGGTATGTATATGTTAGGAATGGTCCTTTTTTCACACCCAAACACGCTGAATCGCTCCAAGCTACATTCAACCAACATAATCACTTAAGAGTCCAAAGTGCAAAATGACTACAATCTTTGACGAACTATTATTCAGACATCGTGATGCTTACAAAATTCTTTCCTAAGCCTATGGGATCATGTTGGGCCTCTCTACAATAACCTCTCTTAGTTTTTGCTAACTCAGAGGCGTTCTCTCGTGGTGGCGACTTTTCACTTGGGAAAAACATTGTCAAATGCAAGTAGTGTAAAGTTGCAAAGTGGTTGAACTTTCGTTGTGTAACTCGTGTGACTAAATAAAATATTAGAACACATCTGGATGGGTACGTTTATGCTAGGCCTAGTCCTCTTTTGCACCCAAACATGCCAAATCGCTCTGAGCTACATTCAACTAGTTGAATCCCTCAAAAGTCCAAAGTACAAAATGACTGCAATCTTCGATGGGTTGTTACTCAAACACTATGATGCTTAGAAATTTCTTGTCTAAGCCTATGAATTTTTTTTGGGCCCCTCTACAATAACCTCTCTCTGTTTTTGCTAACTTAGAGATATTTTTCTGCGGTGACGATTTTTTACTTGGGGAAAAAGTTGTCAAATGCAAGTAGTGTAAAGTTGCAAACTGGTGCAACTTTTATTCTGAAACTCATGTGACCAAAAGAACTGTTCCAACATGTTTGGGTGGATATGTTTATGATAGGAATGGTCCTATTTCACACCCAAACATGTTGAATCACTTCGAACTGTGTTTAACCGACTGAATCCCTTAAGAGTCCAAAGTGCAAAATGGTTGCAATTTTTGAAAGGTTGTTACTCAAACACCATGATGCATAGAAAATTCTCATATGAGCTTATGGGATCATGTTGGGCCCCTCTACAATACTATCTCTTGGTTTTCATTAACTCAGAGGAATTTTCCTATGGTGATGACTTTTCACTTGGGGAAAAAGATGTCAAATACAAGTAGTGTAAAGTTGCAAAGTGGTACAATTTTTGTTTTGCAACTCATGTGACCAAATAAAATATTCCAATGTGTCTAGGTGGGTACGTTTGCACTAGAAATGGTCCTATTTTGCACCTAAACACTCTAAATCGCTTTGAGCTACGTTCAACCGACAAAATCCCTTATGAGTCTAAAGTGCAAAATGACTGCAATCTTCGATGGGGTGTTAGTCGGACACCGTAATGCTTATAAACTTCTCATTTGAGCCAATGGGATTGTGTTGGGCCCCTCTACAATAACCTCTCTCATTTTTTTCTATTTCAGATGAATTTTCCCGTAGTGGCGACTTTTCACTTGGAGAAAAAGTTGTCAAATGCAAGTAGTGTAAAGTTACAAAGTGGTGCAACTTTTGTTCTACAACTTGTGTGACCAAAATAATTGTTCCAACACTTTCAGGTGGGTATGTTTACGCTAGGAATGGTCCTCTTTCACACCAAAACATGCTAAATTGATCGGAGCTATGTTTAACCGACAAAATCTCTTATGAGTCCAAAGTGCAAAATGACTGCAATCTTTGATAGGTTGTTACTTGGACACCATGATGCTTAAAAAATTTTCATATGAGCCTATGGAATCATGTTGGACCCTCTACAATAACCTCTCTTAGTTTTTTCTAAATCAAAGGTGTTTTTCCATAGTGGCGACTTTTCACTTGGGAAAAAAGTTATCAAATGTAAGTAGTGTAAAGTTGCAAAGTGGTGCAATTTTTATTTTGCAACTTGTGTAACAAAATAAACTATTCCAACATGCCTGAGTGGGTATGTTTATGCTAGGAATGGTCCTCTTTCACACCCAAACACTTCGAATCACTCCAAGCTACGTTCAATCGACATAATCCCTTATGGGTCCAAAGTGCTAAATGACTGCAATCTTTGACTGGAATCATGTTGGACCCTCTACAATAACCTCTCTTAGTTTTTTCTAAATCAAAGGTGTTTTTCCATAGTGGCGACTTTTCACTTGGGAAAAAAGTTATCAAATGTAAGTAGTGTAAAGTTGCAAAGTGGTGCAATTTTTATTTTGCAACTTGTGTAACAAAATAAACTATTCCAACATGCCTGAGTGGGTATGTTTATGCTAGGAATGGTCCTCTTTCACACCCAAACACTTCGAATCACTCCAAGCTACGTTCAATCGACATAATCCCTTATGGGTCCAAAGTGCTAAATGACTGCAATCTTTGATGGGGTGTTATTCAGAAACTGTGATTCTTAGAAACTTTTCATCTAAGCCTATAAGATTGAGTTGGGCCCCTCTACAATAACCTCTCTTATTTTTTGCTAACTCAAAGGCATTTTCCCATGGTGGCAACTTTTCACTTGGAGAAAAAGTTGTCAAATGCAAGTAGTGTAAAGTTGTAAAGTGGTGTAACTTTTATTCTGTAACTCGTGTGACCAAATGAACTGTTCCAACGCATCTAGGTGGGTATGTTTATTCTAGGAATGGTCCTCTTTCACACCCAAACACGTCGAATCGCTCCAAGTTACATTCAACCAACATAATCCCTTAAGAGTCAAAAGTGCAAAATGTTGTAATATTTGATGGGATATTATTTAGACACCGTGATGCTTACAAACTTCTTGCATGAGTTTATGAGATCATGTTGGGCCTCTCTATAATAACCTCTCAGTTTTTGCTAACTTAGAGGTGTTATCCCATGGTGACAACTTTTCACTTGGAAAAAAAAGTTGTCAAATGCAAGTAGTGTAAAATTGCAAAGTGGTGCAACTTTCATTTTGCAACTCGTGTGACTAAATGAAATATTCCAACATATATGGATAGGTATGTTTATGCTAGGCATTGTCTTCTTTTGCACCCAAACATGCCGAATCGGTCTGAGCTAGGTTCAATTAGTTGAATCCCTCAAGAGTCCAAAGTACAAAATGGCTGCAATCTTCGATGGGTTACTCAGACACCGTAATGCTTAGAAACTAACTTTCTTGGTTTTCACTAACTCAGAGGTATTTTCCTATAGTGGTGACTTTTCACTTGCAGAAAAAGATGTCAAATGCAAGTAGTGTAAAGTTGCAAAGTGGTGCAATTTTTTTTTTGCAACTCGTGTGACCAAATAAATTATTCCAATGTGTTTGGGTGGGTACGTTTACACTAGACATGGTCCTCTTTCACACCCAAAATTTTTGAATCATTGAGTTATGTTCAACCGACATAATTCGTTGAGTCTAAAGTGCAAAATGGCTGCAATCTTTGATGGGGTGTTACTCAGACATCATAATGCTTAGAAACTTCTCGTTTGAGCCTATGGTATCATGTTGGGGCCCTCTACAATAACCTCTCTCAATTTTTTTCTATCTTAGAGGCATTTCCCGTGGTGGTGACTTTTCATTTCGAGAAAAAGTTGTCAAATGCAAGTAGTGTAAAGTTGCAAAGTGGTGCAACTTTTGTTGTGCAACTCGTGTGACTAAACGAATTGTTCCAACACATTTGGGTGGGTACTTTTATGCTAGGAATAGTCCTCTTCACACCCAAACACGCCAAATCACTCCGAGTTACATTCAACTAGTAGAATCCCTTAAGTCCAAAGTGCAAAATAGTTGCAATCTTCGATGGGGTGTTATTCGGACACCGTGACGCTTAGAAACTTCTCGTTTGAGCCTATGAGATCATGTTGTGTCCCTCTAAAATAAAATGTCTTAGTTTTTGCTATCTCAAAGGTGTTTTTCCATGGCAGTCACTTTTCACTTGGGGAAAAAGTTGTCAAATGCAAGCAGTGTAAAGTTGCAAAGTGTTGCAACATTCGTTCTGCAACTCATGTGACCAAACAAAATATTCCAACACATCTGAGTGGGTATGCTTATACTAGGCATGGTCCTCTTTCACACCCAAAAAATTTGAATTGCTTTGAGCTACGTTCAACCTATTGAATCCCTTAAGAGTCCAAAGAGCAAAATGCAATCTTTCGACGGGATGTTACTCAGATACCATGATGCTTAGAAACTTCTCATCTAAGCCTATGGGATCAAATTGGGGCCCTCTAAAATAACCTCTCTTATTTTTTTCTATTTCATAAGTGTTTTCTTGTGGTAACAACTTTTCAATTGGGGAAAATGATGTGAAATTCAAGCAGTGTAAAGTTGCAAAATGATACAACTTTCATTCTACAACTTGTGTGACCAAACAAACTATTCAAATGCATCCAGATGGGTACATTTACACTAGACATGGTCCTCTTTTGCACTCAAATATGCCAAATCGCTTTGAGCTACGTTTAACTAGCTGAATCCCTTAAGAGTTTGAACTGCAGTTGTTGTCACCAAATAGTGCACCCTTGCTGAGATGCAAAACTTAGCCTACTAGTGAAACATTGGATCTAGATATTCAATATCCATGACGTATGGTTTTCGTGCTCTACAGTTATAAAATATGATATGGCAATAATTATAGGACCATGTTTCCCAATTATTTGTTATGTTATTTCATGCATAAAAAATGGAATGAGATTTTTTAACTTATTTAAATGATGAATATGGGAGAAATGTGATAACTACACATGGGTGATGCATCTAGAAATCAAGCTTATATTGTTGTTCATACACATCTAATATCTTTAGAATATCATTAAAATTGACCTGTGCATTGATTTGATTTAATGAAATGTCAAGTGTCATGACATTAGTAGATGCAAATACATTTTGTTGGTTGGATCAACAACTATCATGTGTTTTGATGCACGTTCATACAAGTTCATAGAGGTATATATATGCTCGTGAGGTTTGAAAAATCTACTTGTTCTATAGATGCAAATGCAATGATTGCTAAGCTTTAGAATCAAAACCATTAGTTGTTGGATGCCAACGTCAACCATGAATTAAAAGCAATACATTTTGCTATGATATTTTTTATGGGAAGGAGCTCTTATAGTTCATTTGAAACCTTTTGGTGTTAAAATACTTGGCACTAGACAAGAATATAACTCAAGAAGCATGAAGCATACACAAAAATACATGAAGTATGGAAATGAATCATGAAGAATACATGTGAACACATGAATTATACATTGGAAGAATGAAGAATACACATGAATACACACAATATATGTGAATTATACGTGTGAATAAGTGAAACATACATGTGAATAAGTGAAGCACAAGTAATTGAAGCACTGCAAATGATACAAACCGCCAGGAATGAAGCTTATTTACACAATACACATGATAACATCATTCAGTAGAAAAATAATATTTTCTTTAATAAAAAATTCGTAAGGCTATACAATGATATATATTGATAAAAGTATGTACAATATATCCAAAAGAATCCATCCAGGATTACTACAAAAGAGCCATATAGACATAAAATGTCACATATATATCGATAGTACAAAACATATGTTCCAAAATGCCACACATGCATACAACAAATGACCCAAATATAGTCATTTCCCTCTAGGGGAAGGAAAAAGATCTCATACTGCCTTAGAAATTTGGCTGGATGGAGTGCCTGTTGGTTCTCTTGTCTTTCAAACATGCTCACTAGACCTTCTCTCTAGACTCCTCTCAAGTTGCACCTAATACAACAAAAAGTATAGATGTTAATACATACAAATTGAATTATGGAATGACATATAATAAAATATAGTCACCTACCACATACAAATAGTCATCATGCACATTTACAACATTACCACACCCACGATCTAGAGTGACACCCACTTGTAGCAACCATCAAGATAGAAATTAAACTACATGTACACCTATCATGAAAAATTTCAATAATAGACCATAAAAGAGCAAATATAATGTCAAATCGACTAATCTATTGCATACCTCTCTCAAAGGATCAAAATTGGCTATTGTTGTAGCAACTCCATGGTCCATCATGTAACCAACATCGCTAGGGCTGTCTGATGTCAACAACTGAAAATGAAACAACATATCTAACAGTCATATAAAGAAGTTCAGGTAGTCCCTTTATAGGTTTCATAAATGAGTAGCAAATGAAAATGAAAAGAGCAACAATTTTTCTAGATGTCATAAATGAGTAGGAATTAAAAATGTAAAAGTGCAACAACTTCATTGATAAAAATGCAAAAAATTAATGCATGATGAGTGAAGCAACTTTTGAAGGAATCTAGTCATGAGGTTTTTTTTTGTGTTTTATCTTATCCTAAGTTGTAGGGGCTGGAGATAAAGTTTGCACATGCAATATTCACCAGTAGTTTGATATTGTGGATGTATTAGACAGAAAAATTGTCAAAAGGCAAAGAAAGATTCATGAATGATGTAAAATTATTATTGAACTCACCCAAAAAGTGATGTAGGATTGTGGAGAAAGGTCCCTTAGACTTGTGGTTCAAAGGTCTTGCTCATATTTGTTATTTTGATGCAAATTTTTGTGACTATCCCAAGAGGGTAGATTATGCAGTTTAAGGTTAAATGTTGCAAGCAATGAATGGTCGCATTGTTGGACATTAATTAGGAGTGTTCCATGATCATTTGTATCTCAATTCAAGCTTTTCTTGAGGTTTCCATTATTTCTTTCTTGTCAAAGTGTTGGTCATTACTTTTGGTAAACTATAAGTCATTGTTAAGGCATTGTCAGTGTGAAAAATTGCATGAAGTCAATTAGTGTGTCAAAAGTGATTGAAATCTTGTTGTCCCACCATTTTATGTTGTTCCACCCTTTCAAAATGTTCTTTCCATCATTGGTGATCCAATAGCTTAAATGGTCAATAGGGATAAAGGATGTGAAGAGGGATTAAGCCTTGGTTTCAATGAAAACCTTAAAGGGAGTGAATTAGGATAGTCAAGTTTTGTTGAATCTTGTCCTTCCTCTACATAAATTAGTAGGGAATAAAGGAACATAGGGTGAATCAGGGGAAGATAATGGGACAAGACCAAGAGGGGATAATGGAATATACAATGAAATAAGAGAGGGTAATGGGATGGGAATAGAAGGGGTTAATGGAACATATGATGGCCTAGAATAGATTAATGGGATGGGCTAGGATAGGAAAACAAAATATAACATGGACTATTAGAGGTTAATGGAATGGGATTAGGAGGGAATAAAGGAACATAGGGTGAATTAGGGGAAGATAATGGGACAAGACCAAGAGGGGATAAAGGAACAAACAATGAAATAAGATAGGGTAATGGGATGAGAATAGAAGGGGTTAATGGAACATATAATGGACTAGTATAGATTGATGGGATGAGCTAGGATGGGATAACAAAATATAGGGTGAATAATTAGAGGTTAATGGGATGGGATTAGTAGGGAATAATGAACATACAGTGAATTAGGAGGTGTCTATGGTTTGGATATAGTACATGAAGTGGGAACTTGACTTGTGTGTAGTAATAGTACATAAGAATTATGGGATGAAACATGGATAAAGATGGTATAACATAGAATGGGTAAAGGAACATAGGGGATGATGGAACATAGGGTGAAATAATAAAGGGTACAATAAGATGGGAGTAGAAGGGCATAATGAAACATAGTATGGACTAGTAGATATTAGTGGGATGGGATAGGAGGGGATCATGGAAAATAGGGTGAACTATTAAATGTTAATGGGATGGGATTAGGAAGGAATACAGGAAAAAAAAGTGAATTAGGAGAAGATAATGTGACATGATCAAGAGGGGATGATGGAACATAGAATGGACTGGTAGAGATTAGTTGAATGAGCTAGGATGTGATAATAAAACATTTTTAAGGTGAATTATATACTAGAGGTTAATGATAATTAATTAGGAGGGAATACTAGACCACAAAGTGAATTAGGTAGTGTCTAAGGTTTGAATATAGGACATGAAGTGGGAAATTGAGGTGTGTAGTAATAATGTATAAGATATTTGGTCAATAATGAGCAGAAGGAAAGGTTTCTTGTAACGATATGTGTATAAGATGAAATATGGAGGAAGGTGGTATAATATATAAGGTGTTAAAGATTGGGATATGTGATATAAAATGGTTAAAATATGGGTGATGAAAGGAATGGAAGAATGAGATGGACATTGAATGGTAAATATAATTAGGACCTCACAAGACCAACCAATGTTTGTGTTTCTTATCAATTTTTGAGATTTGTATAGGAAAAATTATGAAAAACTAGCTAACATTGTTTTACAACACCATTAATGAATAAAGGTTACATGAATGAAAGTTGTTTGAGGACATGAATTGCGAGGTGTGGAGGTCGAAGGTCCACTAGGAGACTGTTTGACATCCAAAGCATGTTATGAGACAAACATTCAAATATAACATTCAATTTTTCAAATGCAATAATAATATCTTTAATACTAGTTGCATACCTATGGACTCAATGTCGAGAATGACTAAGGGCCTGCAAGAATGCAACACGTCTCATGAACACTTGGAACCTGAAATTTTATCATATTGATTTTAATAATTTAGTTATTCTAAAATTTCAAAATATAATTTAATAAAATAAATAAATGAACTTGTTGAATATTACTTGAGTATCAATGTCCTATGTATTATTCAACAATTCATCTATCATATCCATCGCCTCTGCATTTGATGTAGGTTATGTAGCTACATCTCGAGCACTCTGATAATCATACATGGAAAAAAAACCACAAGCGCCACAATGGTGGGGTGGAGCTTGGGGCCTACACATCTCCTCCACATCAGGCTCTACTAGAGGCCTCACACACTATATAATGGTCTGGGTGAGTGAGCTAATTGACTCTAGTGTGTCCACCTTTACATTGTCCTTAATAATGGAGGGAACAACAACATGCTCCACCATGGGTTTGGCCAAGGGTCTTGGTGCCAATTGTGAATTACGTCGTGCACTAGGTCTATCATGTGTGGAGACCCCACCTCTACCCTGAAAGTCTAAGATGTCAAAATAATTTGACATCTTATTGAGGAAAAACTCACAATAGATTTTCCTCAAAAAGTATTGTGGTACCTCATGGTTATTGCATGGAGGTTGGTAAAATACCATCCACCACCACTCCCAAAAATTATTTTTAATTAATTCATGGTGGAACCAATGGATGGGGAACCTCATGCATGCATGAGACAAAGGTGTGTTGGTTCTTAGGTTTGTAAATAGGGAACACAAGTCGACTTTGCTAATTTTTTCTTTTTTCACATCTACATGTGACAAAACACTAGCATAAAATTGTATCAACTCATGCCTCTTATTTGACTAAAAATTTATTTTCTTGCTCATTTCTCCTACATGAGATACAATTGACTTCAATGATTCAACAATCCCTCTCCTATAAGGGTGGGTTTCAGCATGCTCAGTTAATCTTCCAATTAATTGTTCAATGTCTCTTTTATTGTTTTTCAATTTGATTTAGGATATTTTCTTGTGTTCCTTGAGGATTCCTATGAACTGATGGAGTGGTTTCAAGTTGTTCTTGTATAGGAGGCTCTTCATGAGGTGGTGATTATGAGTTCTCAATGTTTGGAGGTGGAGGTCCTTTCCCTGAGAATTAGAACAAAGTTTTATTAAAAAAACCTATTTCAATCTACATTATAAATCAAATTCAAAATAAAAACAATAAAAATACATACCTCTTCACAATCTTTGACCTCTTTGGCATTTTTGTAGCATCCTTGTGAATAATTACAACCTAAGAGTGCAAAAAATGGAAGATATTTGGCGAGTGTGAGTTGTCGAGTTGAAAACCTCCAAGCCAAGTCGTGGGTGAACAAAAAAAAGGTTAGAAATGCATTTTTTTGGTTTTAATAGAGATTTTCTATTTGGAACATGCCAAATTTGGTGCACTCCAAATTTGGCGTGCACCAAATGACTTGCTCATTTGGCGTGTGCCAAATTTGGCATGCGCCAAATGCTCTTTTTTGGCATTTTTTTGTATTTTTTTCAATTTGGCATCAAAATTGTGTTATAGATCCATGCACTTACCCAAATTGAGGATATAACTACAAGGTTCAAAGATCATGTAAGCTCAACCTCACATAGAACCACACTTGCTCAATCACTTGAATTGATAGTATCACATGTAGTTCAATTAGCAAGAAAATAAGTGGTTGGTCAGACAAGAGATGAGAGTTTAGAGAATTTTATGTAGATAAAATATCCTATAAATAAGTGGAAGATGAAAAAATTATAAAATTTGACTTGTGTGACCTATTCACAAACCCTAGAATGAATAAACCTTTATGTATCCTTCAAGCAAGAGGTTCCCTATCCATTAGTGCAACCACTAAGGGATAAAGAAACATTTTTGGAGGAGGTGGTGGACAGTTTTTGACCATCCTCCATGCAACAAAAATGAGGTTCTACAATATCTTTTGAGGAAACTCTACTGTGAGTTTGACCTCAATAAAATCCCAAACTATAATTTTAATATGTGGGACTTCCAAGTTAGAGGTGGGGATTTTCACATGAGAGAGTCGAGGAACATATTGATGCGCAATGACCATCGAGACAAGCACTTGCTAGACCAACATATGAGCATGTGACTATCCCTTTCATTGTGAAGGAGAGTGTTGAGGTTGATACATTATAGTTGATTATTTCCCTCACCTAAAGCCTCATACAACATACTAGTCCTCTAGCACAAGGTGAGTGTGGCGAGTCTTTGGGGAGTAGAGTTCCACTACCTCATTATTGTCAAGCTTGTGGGTCACCCTATGGTTATGGTCCCACACATAGTCAGGATGTAGGTGCCCAAGGTACATCTACATTTGATTAAATGGTGATGATAGATGCCCTCCATGAGGAATTCGGTCTTGATAATCAGGTAAATGTTAGAAAGTTCATTGAAGTTATTTATTTATTTATTTTTGAAATGCAAGATTAAATAAATTTATTGAATGATTGTAATAAAATTTTAGGGCCATAACGTTCACTCTATTTTCAGTGATCCTCCACCTCCCTATTACATGAATAAATGTATTGCTAAGGTATGTAACTAGTAAAGAATTATAAATATTACATGTGAATAGCTAAAGGGTGATCCCACAATAGTGGTTTAGAATTCCATTCATGAAGAAAAATTATAAAAATTCTCCCAAGAATTTTTTTTTGAGTTTTTAGGGGTTCACTTGAAGGGGGGATTCGAGTGAACCTAAAAAGGGGTTTGCTCGAAACCTCCACTTTGAGTGAAGCCCTTTGTGATGCAAGCCCATTTGATAGGCTTTTTTAGAATGAAATCAATAGCAAATTGCAGAGAAAGGGGGGTTTGAGTGAACCCCCTTCTAGCGAACCCCCCTTTTGCTCAAAGGGGTCTAGGGGGTTTGCTAGAAGGCCGTTCACTCAAAACCCCCTTTTATGCCCTTCTCCCTCTACTCTAGCAATTTTTTGCAATTTTTTTCTTTTCTGAGCTTGGGTTGAAGAAGAAAATGGAATCAACTTCACAAAACCAATTAGATGATGGTATTCCTTGGAACGAGCTATCCATCAATAATAATTTTAATAAATTTTGGTTTTATTATAGTTTTTAGTTTAATTAAACATAGGTTTTTCATCAAAAATAAAGCTCTCTATTATGCATATGTGAAAAAAAATAGATTATAAAATTTTTTTATGAAAAATATCTATGCACTTGAAATTGATGTCCTTGATCCAACCAAAAAAAAAGAATTTTAATACATACAAAAAAGTTATGTGTTAGCAATTAAACCTATGTCTAAATTGTAATTGGTTTGACTTCAAAACTTAATTAAGAAAAAATAATTCAATACAACACTATGAAACCAATTAAATGCACTAGATATCGTAGTTACGAATCTAAATTTGGAAAAATTAGAATTTCATCCTTTATAGAAAAAAATTAGGTGTTAGCAAGTACACATCACTCTTTAAAAATGGTGTTTACTATATATATATATATTTAGAATATATAGACCAAATGTTACAAATCACTAGTTTGCATCATCTTTAAATTCCTCATGGTTTAATAGCCATAGGATCCCGAAAGTGAAGATTTAGTTAAAAAAATTTAATTCAATGTCAAGTTTGGCCAAGAAGTGTAAACCACTATTGTGGGATCACCCTAAATATTATATGAATCCAATATTTTTATATAAAATTTTGGATGCTGAATAAGTTAGTCTTGGAGCTTTGACGACAACACCTACTAGTGGAGGTGGTCATCGAAGTTTCACTCAGGTAATACATACTATTTATAATATTAAAATAAAAAAAATTATTTCGTAATTGAATAATTTGTTTAATGACTTGAAGGTTCTAGATAGTTTTTAAGTATGCTTTGTACTTTTTAATTAATTTTATTTCAAGTTGTTATTCACTTCATATTAATCTATGAATTTCATTTGTTCATGTTGTTGAGCTTCAAAGATTTAGGCTAGTGGCATCACTAGCTTGTAGCATACCATTTCACTCTTATCCTCCTAACTGTCATCACTAGATTGTAGCATACCATCTCTTTTCTCACTATTGGGCTCATGAATGTTGCTCAAGATATTGATCTTATTACTACCCTCGTCCTATGTTGACTATACTTATCATGATGACTATGTTATTACACTCATACATTATGGCTGTAGACTTTCATTTATACCTTTGAAGTGTTTGACAACACAGAGGACTACTCTCTTGCTTTCTTGACATTATTATGTCATCTTCTATCAATTATCTTCAATGGTATCTACTCCATATATAAGGTACTATCCACTTATCATTTAGAAATGTATGCCCTCTTTCTATCCCTTCACAAGGACTATCCTCTATGAATATGATCATTAAAAGGGAAATTCCACTCTAAACTATCCTTTAATAATAAACTATTGCATGCTCCTCTTATACCATTGTACTAAATTTGTTTCTTCTCCTATGTAACTATCTTGTAGCATTAGATTTCATGTGATTACCACCACATTCATGACTATTACACACTCTTTACCTTAAGGTATCTTGGTTGAAAACATATAAAGTATTTCCTCAGAAAAAATCATATTCCATAGTTATCCCTTGAAGCATTCTTTAATATTGAAATACATGCATGACTATCCTATTACATCTTAACTAGCCATAAAATATCATATTTAGTCTTATGTAACTATCTTATTATAGTTCTTTATTTATGCTATATTATTTATTGTTCATTTGTTGTCCTTTATTCATCATTTCTCCTTGTGATCATTACCTTACCTATTTGAATATTACACTATCTACTATAATGATTATATCTCACTCCATTTCTTAGCTATCTCTTCTTTGTGATTCACCCATGAATATGAATAGAATATTGAGTTTTTATGAAAATCATGGAGTGTCTTTATAGGTGTGAATTGTTATCAAGATCTTAGGACCACAGTCCCCTCATTTCTCACTATCACTACATCATTTTGTTCTTAATTGATAATTCTCATTATTGCTTCTTTTCATGCATCTCACTATCATGGTTTACATTATTCCCATAAATATTATCCCCACTTCAAAAATTATTCACACTTCACATCAACAAAGGTTTGCATGACTTCTTTATGTAATCATGATATTGTCCCTTGCTTACATGATATGATCATCCCTAGGACTATCATCTTGTGATTTTCCTTTACTTTGAAATTGTCCTTATGAAACATGTAAACCCTTGAAGCAATATATAGTTCAATAAGTACTCAAAATTTTGTTGACTATCTCATACATTATAAGCCATGACTTGCATCACTCTTCTAGTTTTTGTAATTGAATAATGTTGCAAGCAGAGATTCCCCCCAATGTTGATAAGGAAATGGATCATGGTGTCTCTACTACAATAGAAAACTAGATGCCTTTGATGGGGGTATGAGGTAGATTAGTAAATTTCATTACACTAATTGGTATATCTATTTATTATTGAAAAAACAAACGATTATTTATTTGTAGTTTAATTTCTATCTGGATGGTTTCTATAGGACTTTAGAATGCCACCACCTAAGCATTTCACTATTGTGGATGAGGAGAGAGATCATTTGGTGGTGGTAAGTGATTATTTTTTAAAATATTTTATTTTTTATAATGTAGTTTCTATATATTAATTTCTACACTTTTTATTGTAATAGGTAAAGCTCCATGAAAAATTAAATAGGAGGAGCAGCCCTCAAGTTCAAAGTAGACCACTATCGTACATATCTCCACCCCCCAATGATCAAAGGCCGCTCGTGATCTATTTCCTTCACCTAGAGGGGAATGACTTTTTATTGGGGTCCTTTGTTGTATGCCTATACATGGAATGTTTGGACATATATTTTGTATTGCATATATGTGACATTGTATGCCTATATGACATTCTTGTAAGACTATATGACTATTTTGTACATATTTTATACTTATATCGACATATATTGATGTATGCCTATATGGCTATTTGGTTAATACACATATTTTTTTATTGATGGGGTCCATATTTGCATTATAAATCCATTATTCAATGGATATTTGTAGATGGTTTACTTCAAATATTTAAAATCCAAGTGTATTTCATGCTTCATAACTTATTTCACATTAATTTCACCTATATTTGTTGGTTAATTAATAAATTTCCTATGTACCAGTATGTGTTTGTTGTCTTCAATGACATATTTTTGGCATATATTTATGGAATCAAGTTTTATTCAAGACAAATTACAAACAATTTACACTACGTTTCCAATAATTTTATTCAATTATCCATACATTCAAGTACCCATCCTCTAGTTGGTCAATCACTACTTAAAATTTAGAGATGTATTCTTCACGTTGACACTTTCCTTCATCTCAATTTTTTTTCTTCTTGACCAAAATGTTTATGAATGCATTGGGTTCAAGCAATAGTGATGTATTTTAGGGATCTATGACAATTGCTTTGAATGCTTACATTAACAATTACAAACCAAAGGTGCTTAATTACAACTTAACACACAACAAAAATAAATTTATGAAATTACAAAGAGATCAAAGAAAGAACAGAATGAGAGATAAAGAGAGTGCAAACAAAATTGATAACAAAGTTCATCATTCGAAACGACTATGTCTCCGGGTCCCTCTCCAATGAGTGGACCAATCCAATTATTCCTCTAGAAATTCAGTTACATTTGTTGGCAAAACCTCCCCTTGGTTTACAAGGAAGTCTACAAATGCACTTCCAAAGTTCGTGGAAACAAGCTTCTCCAAAACCATGGAAATACAATAATTCCTCCAAGGAAAACAATCTCTCACACTTGCAAAATTCTTCCAAAAATCACTTGCCTTCACACCCCCATTCTACCCCTTTTTATATTACATTTTTTGCCAAAATTGGTGTAAAACCAATTAACTACCCAATCTCCCTTACATAGAGAAAATTCCAATAATATCCCCTTCTTATGATTCTCGGAAGGATAATATCCCCTCAAGATAATTTCTTTTTCCATTTGAATGGTTACTAAGGGATTTATTCCCTATTAATTTGGGGATGTAGTTTGAATAAGCTCCTTAATTTAGGAATATTATCCCTAATATTCTCGTAGAAAAGGGGTTTAGTATTTCCATGGTTTAAAATATATGAAATAGCCTTATTTTAAGGCATTTTATAGGAAAAAATTAATTAAGTTTAGAGAGAATGGGGGGTGGTGGTCTCACCACACTCCCATCCTCTTTATCTCCTCCTTTAAGTGGGGGATGCATTCCCCATTAAGGTGGGCTGCCCCCCATACCATGGGTGGCATCCCACTTAATGTGGGCTGCCCCTCATGGATGGGTGGGGCCCGTCTTAATTTTTCCTTAAATATATACTTTATTTTTATTTAATATATATATATATATATATTTATATAATTTTTTTAATTTGATTTTTTAATTTTTTTTTTCCAAAATAATTTTTGCCACATGGAGGGATGAGGTATTGCCATATGTCAAGGGATGATTGGCCGTTGGGCTGATTGGGTACTGACGTCATCAAGTTGACCCAATATTTGGCCTTCCATAACTTCGCCATACAGACTTTGTTTTCCGTAAAATGAACTCCATGGAATCGTGATGATGAGCACTTCACAATGGTGCTGATTTTGACTAGTTTTGTCGACTTTGATTTTTTTTCCCTTTTTTCTGACCTTGTTCTAAGAGTTGACCAGAGGTTTGACCATATATATCTTGAGCTCTGGGACTCCGATTGACTCCATTCAAGTTGCGTTGGAGTCAAGGTCTTGAGCACTTCCTGATGATGTCGAAACTAGAGA
Organism: Sequoia sempervirens; assembly: GCA_007258455.2. NCBI lineage: Eukaryota > Viridiplantae > Streptophyta > Pinopsida > Cupressales > Cupressaceae > Sequoia > Sequoia sempervirens. The sequence goes on along the minus strand of VDFB02357148.1, from coordinate 2,093 downwards.
AAAATGGAGAATTTCAAAGTTGACAAAAAATCCTCTGGATCAAATAGAGGAGACTAGTTCTTTGGTGTAGATTATTCACTCATAAGATTATAAAGACACCTACATTGAACAAAAATCATAAAGTGGACTTATTCTATAGCCACCCCAATGTGTTTGAATTATTGGTTCACCCACAAGAGATGAAGAATGTAAACAATGCCTCTCAAAAACTTTTTACTAAATGCAACTAATACTTTTTGGAACATCTAAAAAATTGTTGCCACAATGGAATAACTTGAATATATGAAAAATCAGGAGAGGTTATTGTAGAGGGGCCCTACATTCAATCCTGTACCTTTCTAGATGAAATGTTTTTAAGTGCCATGATTTCCAAGTAATAGCTCATCAAAGTTTGTTGCCCATTTGTACTTTGGTCTCTTAAGAGATATCATCAGTGCAATGTAGCTTGGAATGTTTTGGAATGTTGGGGTACAAAACATGACCTTACCTAGCATAAACCTACCCATCTAGATGTGTTGGAACTATTGGTTTGGTCACACAATGAATAGAACAAAAAGTATACCACCTTGCAACTTTACATTGCATGCCTTTGACAATTTTTCCATTGACTGAAAACTTGTTACCATGGGAAAATGGATCAGAGATCTATGAAAAGCTGAGATAGGTTATTGTAGAGGGGCCCTACATGATCATGTACCTTGAGAAATTTTTTTTCTATGTGCCACGGTTTTCGAGTAACAACTCGTCAAAGTTTGCTACCCTTTTGCACTTTAGTCTCTTAAGAGAAATCATCAGTGCAATGCATCTTGGAATGTTCTGGCATATTGAGGTGTGAAATAGGACCTTTCTTAGCATAAAAATACCCATCCATACATGTTGTAATTATTGGTTTGGTCACATGATGAACATAATGAAAATTACTCACCACCTTGCAACTTTACACTACATGCATTTGATGCTTTTTCCATCGACTGAAAACATGTCACTATGGGAAAATGGATTAGAGATATGAAAGACCAAGGGAGGTTATTTTAGAGGGTCCCTACATGATCCTATACCTTTATAATTTTTTTTTCTAAGTGCCACTTTTTTTAGTAATAGCTTGTCAAAGTTTGCTTCCCTTTTGCACTTTGGTCTCTTAAGAGAAATCATCAGTACAATGTAATTTATAATTTTTGGCTTATTGGGGTACAAAATAGGACCTTTCCTAATGTAAATATACACATCTAGACATGTTAGAACTATTGATTTGGTTTCACAAAAAATAGAACAAAAATTACACCACCTTGTAACTTTACACTGCATGCATTTGATGCTTTTTCCATCAACTTAAAACTTGTCAGTGCCATGAGAAAATGGATCAGGGATATGAAAAATCAATAGCAATTATTGTAGAGGGTCCCTACATGATCCTATACCTTTAGATAAATTTTTTTTAAGTGTCATGATTTCCAAGTATCAAGTCATCAAAGTTTGCTACCATTTTGCACTTTGGTCTTTTAAGAAAAATTGTTGGTGTAATGTAGCTAAGAATGTTCCAACATGTTGGGGTGTGAAACAAGACCTTACCTAGCATAAACCTACCCATTTAGACATGTTGGAATTTTCAGTCTGGTTTCATGATGCATAAAAAAAATTTACACCACCTTGCAAATTTACACTACATGCATTTGACACTTTTTGAATCAACTGAAAACTTGTCACCATAGGAAAATGGATTAGAGATATGAAAAAATGAAATAGGTTATTGTAGAGGGTTCCTACATGATTCTATACCTTCAAATATAATGTTTCTAAGTTCCATGATTTTTGAGTAAAATTTCATTAGAGTTTTCTACCCTTTTGCATTTTGGTCTCTTAAGAGAAATCACTAGTGTAATGTAGCTCGAAATGTTTCAAATTGTTATGGTGCAAAATAGGACCTTTTCTAGCATAAACCTACCCATATGGATGTGTTGGAACTATAATTTTGGTTTCACGATGAATAGAATGAAAATTACACCACCTTATAACTTTACATTGCATGCATTTGACACTTTTTTAAACGACTGAAAACTTGTCACCAAGGGAAAATGGATCAAAGATATAAAAAA
>VDFB02357147.1:0-19646 GCA_007258455.2 Sequoia sempervirens | reverse complement strand
TTTCATTTTGGTGAACCCAATCTACAACTTTATTTTTCACCTATCTTGTGTTTTCCTTTTGGGGATGACGCAAGGTGTTGAGACATTTAGGTAGATCTTCCATGTTGACCCAAAATATTTTCTTTGTTTTCACTCTATATGTGTCTTTTTCCTTTGTGCTCCTTGCTCCATGAGTCATTTGGTGAATAATGACGATTCTGAGCTTGATTATATCATTGTAGCAAAGACATAATGTTGACCCCAAATCCATGGATCCCTTATGTGTTATCCTAGGATTCCATATGGGGGAAAACCTCCCTTTCATGATGTAGCTCTATTCTAGAAACACATGTTTTACATAGGGCTTTTCGAATAAAGATCTCATGTATTGGCATTTATTGTGTTATACTTTAAAGTAAGTGCTCATAGCATGGTGTTTAGCAATTTCTTTAAAGTGGGGGCATACATGTCCCCGCTCATTGTTTGCTTCAAAGTGTGGTCTTCTTACTTCACATGATGTGTCTTCTTGGTGGTGACATTGGGTTTGATGTCCTTCAATATTGTGACCTTTCTTGGTATATGGCATTCCTCTTAGTGGTAATGTTATGGCTTGCATTCCCTAAGTTGTGAATCTATTATCCTCAACAAGTCCTCTCTTGCTGATGTCAGGCATGATGTTCCCTAAGGTGAGACCTTTCATGAATTAAGCAAAACCCCTTTGATGATCTTGATCCTAGAGTGAGTTTAAAATCTTTGTCATGGCCACCAAGCATAACACAATGTGCTTGCTAGTGGAGCCTTTTTGTGTTTTTCATGAGTGTTTAGCATAATGCAGCTTGCTAGCCTTATGGAACCTTTTTGTGTGGTGCCTTATCAAAGTTATTAGGAGGTATAACTTTTGGTATGGTTGACGTATGGGAGCCAGGTAGACTTGGCATGACTTTCCCATTAGCCACCTTTTTGTGGGTACATACCGACCTAGTGTGTGTTTCTCACCCTTTTGGGGCTCACTTAGTGGACATTGGATTTCACTAGCCCATGTGAGTATATTTTGTTTGCATAGTGGACAATGGGTTTCCACGTGTGAACATTTTTGTTGTGCCTATAGCACACATGCCCCGTTTAGACCGGGGACCCCCTCTTTCCATTCTTGTCTTCACTGGGTTGTTTTCACTTTTCCCTCATTTTGTGTGCCCCTATTTTTGAGTTTGAATTGGTCACATTTAGTAAATCCATCATTTTCCCTTTGACCAAAGTCACCTATCCAAAATTTTCCAAGTATTTTTCCTTTGTGGATTTGAGGTTGCAGGTTTCCTTTTGTTTTTTGTCGTTGTGTCCACCAGGCCCTGCGGACCCTCATTTGCGGGTCTCCTTGTGCAGACGATCGCTATCTCTTTGCCGCTAACTAGCGGCCAACCCCCAGTGTTCGCTCGCATGGCGGGCTCTGCACCTCACCTCGTTGTCTGGGTCTTTGTTGGATGCCTAGCCAGGCACAAGTTTCTGCACGCCACCAACCCAGCTACCTGTCGTATCTATAATGAATGCACGCATTAATGGCATGATTTCCTATAAATAGAGGGTGCCCCAACTATCATTTTCACCCTACGCTTTTGAATTTTGAGAGGAGAAAATAGAGCTTCAGCTCGCACAAGGATTTGCAGCAAACTTAAGCCAAATTTCATTTGTTTTAACGCACGATCCAAAGGTATGGGTTTTCTGCACCTTTTCTTTGCTTAGTGTGTAAATTATTCAAGCATCATTAGGGTTTTAGTTGTTTAAAATTTGAATTTTCCAAGCCCTAGTTTATCCTTTTCGCATGACATTCAAAATAAGAGCTCGTCTCCACTCCTGCATTGGTGTTTTGGAAAAAACAAGGACTATTCTTGGGGTTTTTGTGGGATTTTATGTGTGGGATTTCGCCTTGCCAAGGCCTTTTCTCAGCAATGAAAAACCAATGCCCGCTCACTATCCTAATCCCGCACTTGCACTAAACTTATAACTTGGAGGGCCTTAGGAAAATCTATTAAGACTTTGATCTCATGCGGGCCCACCCATGCGGGACTCCGCCGCTGGAAGTCCACTATACAAAAGCCATTCTTTAACGGCTAAAACTCACCATCCTTCCACAACGCAAACTCCACACCTAATGTCTCCATCCTAAGCATCGAGTGATCCAATCAATAAGTGCCAAGTCAGAACCCTAGGTGGGCACGATCATGCCAAGTATTGAAATTATCATGGAGACTACTCTCACAACGCTGAGCAATTTTTATATATTTTACTCTTTTTACACATTACCAATCCCTAGACTTTACAAGAAGCTCTCATTAATATTGATGATGATGGTCTTTATTATTGTATTAAGTTTCTAAAATATAAAAAATTAAGTATAAAAAAAAAATTCTAAATTAGTATATTTAAAATTAAGAATATTGAAGATCTTTTTAAAACTAAATATGTTTTGATTTTTTATAGAGATTTATTTAAGTAGTTTTTTTCAATAAAAAATTATTTATAAAGATAAGATACTAAAAATATGTTAAATTAAAATTTAAATATGACTGAAATTTCTTAAATTTACTATTGCATATAAAAGTAAGTTTCTAAATTAATATATTTTAAAATTAAAAAATATTGAAAATCTTTAAAAAAGAAAAATATTTTTAATATTATTGTAAAATATTTTTTAATAATAAAATAGAAATAAAATTATAAAAGAATAAAAATAAAATTGTTCTTTTTAAAAATTCTAAATTAATGTATTTAAAATTAGAAAATTAAATAAAAAGGAAATATCTTAAATTTACTATTACACATAATAAATATTCATTATTTTAAAAAAATTAAAACATTTCAAAAAGAAAAATCACTCATATTTTATTTTATTCAAAATTAATATATATATAAAGAAATATTATAAATTTAAGGCTTTACTAAAGATTTTATTGTACACAAATATAGCAACTTAAATGCTTTTCATAATAAGTGCACATATATAATCAGTTTAAAATTACAAAATTAAATATAAAGAAAATATACTAAATTTATTACTATATATAATAAGTTTTTAAATTAATATATTTAAAACTAACATATCTATCTTTAAAATATTATTACTATTATTTAAAATTGACTTTTGATTATAATTAAGATTTAATTAGGGTTAAGGTTCAATTAGCATTCTAAGATAAAGCTTGGAGTTAGGGTTAGGGTGACTAGGGTTAGATTAGAGTTACAATTAGGACTAGGGTTCAATTATGGTTAGGGTTCAACTAGAGTTCAATTAGGGTTAGGGTTAAAAAAGATTCAATTAGGGTTAACGTTATGTTAGAGTTAGGGTTATTAATAGGCTTTAATTGGGATTAGGATTATGTTAGGGTTCAATTATAGTTAGGGTTATAAAATAAAACTTGGGTAAAAGTTAAGGTTAGGGTTAGGGTTAGGGTCGCGATTAGGGTTATGACTCAACTAAGATTGGGGTTAGGATTCAATTAGGGTTAGGCACTATAGTGACGGAAAATGTAACCTTACATTTTGGTGATTTTCCTATGTGTCATTACTTATATGATTAAAATTTTCAAACGAAGGAATCAGGAGTGCAAATCTAGGGGCAGAGGACTGTAAAATCAGATTTTGGATCCCTGTAGCATGACCCATTCACCTTAGGGTGAATCTGTCCCAATAGGACACTCAACAACAGCTTGTGGTGACAGGTACACATCAACTTTCCCTTCTCAAATCTATCAAAATTCTATTGTTTTGTATTGTGTTATGCTTTATGTATACGTCTAAAAATGGTCATGATTAAGCTTGTTAAATTAATTAAATATGAATTATTTAATTAATTCTCTCAAAGTCATCTACATATAAATAAATTTAATTATTTATTTATATCGTTCATTTTTCTAATTCTTCTACCTTAATTAAATAAATAACTTTATTTAATTATTGGCATTTCCCATATTCTTCTTAATTAAATTAAATAAATTTTCATAATTTATTTATATTTGATTATCACATCATTCCAAAGTTTGAATATTTAAATATTCAAATAATGGAATATTCCCTTCGCCCCATAATTAAATTAAATATTAAATATTTTATTTAATATTTTCCTCAGCATTTCCTCTGTATTGGCATGGTGTAATGGTTTATAGGTGGCATTGTTGTTTGCCACCAAGGTTCAAACCTCGCTAGTGGTATTGTTGAATGGTTGTATCCGGTTCATAGCTCCGCAAAAGCTGCTACCCCTTGAATAAAAAAAAATATTTTCCTCACATTCTAAATTTTAAAACATAATTAAATATAATTTATTTAATTATGCGAGTTGCCATATCTGTCTCCACTTTTAAATTAAATAAATTTAATTTATTTAATTTTAGCTCACCCTTCCAAATTTTAACTCATCTTTCGAAATGGAAGTTTCCCTTCGAAACTCAATGACGAAATTGAAAGAAAAGGGAAACCTTCCATCCTTCTCTTCCACTTTCAAAAATCTCCCGCCGTTTGTTTGAAGCAAGCTTAATCCGGGCCGTTAATCGAATCAGCCAATCGAATCCTTTTGAAAACTCTATAAATCAAACCTTTCACAAGCCATTTAGGGGATCTCCTTTAGACATCCGCATGCTGTCAAAATAATTCCTCAATCTTTCATTCATTCTTATCATTCTCCATTTGTCATCATATCAAGTTGTTATGCTGCAGAATTGAGCAACCAACATTCCTCCATTATCAACCTTCAAGATCTTGCATTCTTAGTGTATTATGCATTTATTTTTAAATCTTGTTCTTTAGCTGTCATTTTGTTGAGTCTGATCCGTTGATCTGAGAGTTAGCTGGAAAAACAACAAAACGCTAAAAATAGAGGAAGATAAGATGGTTTCGAGAAGCTGCTATTACAATTTGCACATTTTCTTTCCTTTTTAGCTTTTCGATTTAATGTCTTATTAATATGTGTTTGATTCCTATTTAATTAATCCAATATTTCATACACACATAAAATGGCGCCCACCGTGGGGCTCAATCCCACGAATTTAACATTCTCTGTGAGTTTCTGTTGACAGTTTCCACATTCTGGAATTGACTTTTTGAAAAAAATTGGCGTTTACGCGCATTCGACATTTTCTGAGGCGCATACGGGGTTTTCTGACTTTTATTTTGCAGGATTATGGAGCGCATATAATCACTGTTTCGGTGCATTCAGGGATTGTTTCAACGCATCCAGGGACTGTTCCGGCGCATATACGGTAAAGAATGGCGCATATACCCTTTCATTAAAAATTTGTAAAAAAAAAAATTTTAGGTGCATCTAGTGGCTGTTTAGGCACATCTAGTGACTGTTTAGGCGCATCTGGGGTCTGTTCTGGCACATCTGGGCTTATTTAGCATTCTAAAAATTTTATGACGCACATATGGGGTCTGTTTTGGCGCATCTAGGCTTATTTAGCATTCTAAATTTTTTTTCTGACGCGCATCTGGGGTCTGTTCTGGCGCATCTGGGCTTATTTAGCATTCTAAAAAAATTCTGACGCGCATCTGAGCTTATTTAGCTTATTTAGCATTCTAAAAAAAATTTTTTGACGCGCATCGGGGGTCTGTTCTGGCACATCTAGGGCTTATTTAGCATTCTGGATTCTGTTTTAGCGCATACAGGCAATATTTTCATAGGAAATCTTAAAATGGCCATATCTTGGTCATTTTTTAGTCTTTTTAGAGCTTTTTTTTTTGAAATGGGGTAGAATTTCATAAGCTATCTAATGGTATAAGTTTTTATCAGATTTGACAGAGTTAAATCTTTCAAATTCTCACATTTTTGAAAAAAATTGCTTGTTTTGGGATTTAATCACACTTTTGCTTGCATGCATGTGTTTCTTCTTGTCTTGGTGACTTGTTGGTGAATCATATGGAGCTGGAAAAGCGTTGGAATTAGTCACAACATCAATTTGGAAAGCAAAAATAACCAGGTGCACTCGTTTCATCCTTCATCTCTTAATCTTGTTTGTCACACATTTCAATTTGGGGCATAAAATTAATCATTGTTTGCAAACACATTTGGATTTGGGCTCTTAAAATGAATATTGTCTTCAATCACATATTGAAAATCAGGTCTAAAATTCACCACTGTCTTCCATCACATCTTGATTTGGGATCTAAAAAGAACAAGTGTTTGAACTTTTTTACACACATTTCATTTCTAATCTAAGGTAAATTAATCATTGTGAGTGTGAATCAAGTGCATGTGTGATCACAAACACCTCACTTGATTTTCTTTTTTCAAACCCTTCATAGGAGGCCTGCTAAGGGATTTCATCACCCCTAGGGACGACCTCAATCGAAGCGTGAATCGAAAGACACGCTTGTTTGGGAGTTAAAATTTTGTCACTCTTGGCTAAGCCCCAAAGAACTTTATACCTTTGGGAAGTGAAGGTGAAGGGTGGGTTACCCCTTTCTCCCGGCTGTGCGACAATATTTTGCTTTCAAATCATCCTTAGTCAACCTTGTGCAAACTAGCTTCAAACCTAATTGGCCATACCCACTTGACTAGTTCTAGGACTTGTTGATGTTTCTTCTTCAAATGTGTTCTTAATAATCACATTCATAAATTTCAAAATTCAAACTTGCTTATGTGTCTTGCGTGTGTGATTCATGTGTGTACATGTGTGATCATTCATTTAAACATTGTGAAATCAAGCTAAACACCAAACACATAAAGACAAGTCACTCTACAAGTTCTTCCAACACATTCATATCCAATCAATTTCATCCTAATCATTCTTCTTAGCCACATCCTATCCATTTCATCCTCATCAATCCAAGTCATCCAATCTAATCATTCCACATCATCACCATCACCACTTGTCAAAATGGTCATAATCATAAACAAGCCCAATCCTAATCATAAGCCCAAAATCATAATCCAAGGGGGCTATCCCTCTAGGCCAAATCACGAGACAAAACCTAAGCCCGAGATCATCATTCAAGGAGTCCCTTTCTCTAGTTCAAATAATGAAACAAAACAAAAACCTAGAATCAGACTTCAAGGGGCTTCTCCTACCACTTCTAATGATGACATGAACGATGTTACATACTTTGAGGAACAAATCGATACACAAGAGCTTACACACATGTGTGACACCATGCCCACATTCGAACACAAAGACCTAGCATCTCAACTTCAAAACCTCCTTCAAACACTTCATCAAATACCCAAACCCCTAGACCATCAAACCATACAAAGCCTTCAAACCCTCTTCCAAAATTTTCAACAAATCAAATCACCTCAAATCCAACACCTCCTAGCTCAAGCCAATCAATTCATGGCCACTTGTCAAATTCAACAAACACAGCGTCATCCCCTATCCATTCATTATCACCCTTCCACCTCATACCAATCTAATCCATCCACTTCTTCGTGTGTCAATGCCACATCACGACAAACACATGTGACTTTAAGTTCTACCTTGCAACAAGGTCAAAATTCTTCATGTTCTAATGCAACCATTGACAAGGGGAATACCAATCTAGTTCATGCACCCTTACCATCATCCAATCAAAACCAAAACCCTGATCCCACACCTTCCACCCATACACCTACAAAGGATGTGACCCAAGGGCTACTAGCAAGGAATCAAACATCGCCATGTCATTCAACACATATTCGTGAACATACAAAAGAGTCATCAAACATCATGCCAACTCCTTCAAGCCAACCATGTCATCCACAACCACTTGATCCAATTCAAGAGTCATCCCCTTCCACCTCCATTCCAATAAGTCATGAGGTATGTCAAGAGCACCATCTTAAACATGAGAAAATATTACCCCCTCATCCACATAAAGATCAACACCCTCCTAATGATTCCATTCATAACATGCCTAATACTATTCATGATCAATCTTTCATCTTTGATCAAGACCCCTTTTATGATCAAGAAGACCATGACGATCCCCTTAGCCAACTTTATGCATTCCATGGTCAAGAGCTTTCCACCTCACCCATCCACATGATACACAAACATTCACCTCCCTTAATGAGACATATGCCTCCCAAGCACACATAGAAGATCAAACAAATACATTGGATCTAAGTGAACACAATGCTAATCAAAATCCTAATGATCCCCCATCACCCACTATCGACCCCATTGCAAGTCCTCCATCATATCCTATTGTTTTTTCTACCCTCATTCATGAATTTTCCTCCTTCAAACAACAACCATTATCTTCTCCATCCAATAAAGAACTCATGTCTAGTGTTTCACCTACACCTATTTCCATTGTCCATTGCACACTCCAAAACATGAACTACCAATGTAAAGGTCTAGACCTTCATGAACAAGATATTTTGGAGCCTATACATGTCAAAGTCCCTCCACGCTCTTATGGCCTTGGACCTACACCCCAAGGACAACAACCTAAAGATGTCGGTACTTCCTCCATGCATCCCAAGTCCACTTTCCATCATAAAGCCTATCGTATCCCTAAAACATATGTTGCCATTCCACCTCCATCATCCTACAAATGTCAAAAGCATGTGACCATACACCTTCCACCATCCGTTCTACCACCATTACTTCCAACTCCTAATATCCCTCAATCCACTCTACCACCATTGCTTCCAACTCCTAATATCCCTCCATCAACTTTACCTTCACTTCTCCCAACACCTAATATCCCTACCATCCAATCCTTTTATTCATGTATCCATAAATCCTCTAAACATCCTAATCATGACCAACAAATGCACACATTGTCTAAACATAAAGCTTCCACCCATTCCACCATACCCATGGGATTCAAAAGCAAGAATTTCAATGCCTCTACCTATAAAGTCAAAAATTCTAAGGGTTCTCATGCCTTAGGACATCAATACAAAAATTCAAAGCAAAATACATCTAAAAAGCTATATAAGCCCATACCTCCAAAAGTAAAGGCCAAAACTAAAATGGTTTGGGTACCTAAGAAAAATGAAAGCAAGTTAAATGAGGCATATACATCACAAAAATCCCAACCATCCACTTCCACCCCACATTCTCATTCCATTCAAAAGTCTCAAATTCCTAAAACCCACAAGCAAAATAAAAATCATAAAAATACTAAGTCTATGTGGGTACCAAAAGCACTACATCCTCCACCTCCTAAGCAAACATCTCCATTGCTTCCTACACCCCATCCACATCAAAAGCTTCAACGTTTATCGCAATATGTGCAACCATTGGTCATGGCTCCCTTCCATTTCACAACAATCCCACATACCTCCACCTCCCCATCCTTCAACTACTATCCTACATATCTTCCCAATCACCTTCCTATGGTCCATGCTTTTGCATAAACCTTTCATCCATCTTTTTTTTTACAAGTCCTACATAATCCACATCATCATCCACTATTCCCCATCCATTCTTGCATAAGCCTTTCATAATCCGCCATCTACTTAATCCATCCCTTTCATGTCATATCTTACCAACATCTATAAGCATAATGACACTTGACATGGTCCATGCAATGACATCCATCCCTAGCGGGACTATCAACTTTCATGCAACTAGACACTTGAGTCCCTCCTATCCATATTCCCTCCTATCCAAAAGTCAAAAAGTCAAAAAGAAAAAGAAAAAGAAAAAAAGAAAAGAGAAATCCCTTCGTCCAATGGTGAAAACCTGGTAAACAGGCGCCTTGGATAAGTACCATGATGAAAACCTAGCAAATAGGCATCATGTGTAGGTTGATCTTCTATGTTGCTTACACTTGGGGGCACAATGTCTTATCTATCCAACCTATCCTTTTCATGTCTTATCATTTCCATCCTACCTACCATCTTTAGCCATCATACCTATTATATTGAGTCCATTCATCCACCCTTCTTCTTTTGATCTTGATAAAGATATAGGGGCAAAATTTTGAAACATGTTTTTTGGGTATCTCTTGGCATACCTCATCCTTCCAAACAAGCCTATCATTATCCTATTGCCATAAGCTTTGTCATGAAAAATCCTAAGTATTGTACCTAGAATGGGGCATGCTATTCCTATGTGACATAGTCTTTGGAAATCACATCCTTGTTCTCCTATGATGCCTACATCCATTCCATTCACTATGACCTATCCATTCCATCCATCCATATATCATGAGCCTTTTATCCCTTATCCCATCACCCACCCCTTCATCCATCAATCCCATTTATCTCCTTGCACCTAGACTTTTTTTTTCCCTTGTCATTGGTATCTAGCAAAAAGGCTACTCAAATTTTTATCCTTTGACACCTCCAAATATTCTCATAAATCCAAAAAAATCAAAACATTTTCAAAAATCCAAAAAAATCAAAACATTCCAAAAATCCAAAAAATCAAACATTTCAAAATCAAAAACACAAAACATTTTCAAAAGTCCAAAAAAATCAAAACATCTTCAAAATCCAACAAATCAAAAATTCCAAAAAGTCCAAAAAAATCAAAACATTTCAAAAATAAAAAATAAAAAAAATCAAATATCCAACAAAAATCCAAGCAATAAATCAATCCATCCACTTAATTCTTCCAATTTCATCTACTTAATCCATCACCTTAATCCAATCATTCAACGATTCAACCAAATCAATCATCTTCATCAAAACCATTTCAAATCAATCAAATCATCTTCAAATCATTCTAAGCAATAATCCAAATGCAAGTCAATCCTTATTCCATACCAATCAAGTCAATCAATCTTGTCAAATTATCCAATCACATCCTTTGGTCTTGATCCTAATCTTGTCGTCGTAAACCAAACCAATCAATCAATCAATTATCATCATCCTTGTGTTGCTCTAGGGACATGTCGCTCCTGACAATGACAACACTATCATCATCATCAATCAATCAATTAATCAATGGTTTTAGCTTTGACAGGGCAATGCCTTGTGCATGTTTGTATCATTTCAGCATGCTTGCTTGTTTGTGTGTTATCATTTTATCTCTGTTGTTTCAAATCCATATCATTCTAGCTAATATTCATATCTTGTGTATGTTGGAGTAGCTTTTGCACTATCCTTTGCATCTAAGGTCATATCATACCTTTTGTGCATTAGGACCTTAATGCTCTAAGTCTATTTCCTCATACGTCTAGACAAGGTTGTATTACACGGGGCACGTGACACATCGTCACCTTGGTCCTTATATCTTGGTGCATAACGTCTAGTGTTATATCAAACATCATGGTTGCTCACTTTCATTGCAGCATAACGTATCTTTCACTTCCTTCATCCACTTTCTATCTTGCATCATTCGTCTTATCCCTCCCTTTATCATTTCATTTTGAGAGCCTACCCGTGTTTGTTCAACCCGCCTATCCTCTCGAGGGGGCATCATCATTCCATCATCCTATCTTTATATCATTATCCATTCTCCTCTATCCATATTTAACTTCTTTGAAATGATGTTACTCGACACAAATCTCATCATCTCGAACATCATCTCAAAGAGGGGCAAAATGTATACGTCTAAAAATGGTCATGATTAAGCTTGTTAATTAATTAAATATCATTTATTTAATTAATTCTCTCAAAGTCATCTACATATAAATAAATTTAATTATTTATTTATATCGTTCATTTTTCTAATTCTTCTACCTTAATTAAATAAATAACTTTATTTAATTATTGGCATTTCCCATATTCTTCTTAATTAAATTAAATAAATTTTCATAATTTATTTATATTTGATTATCACATCATTCCAAAGTTTGAATATTTAAATATTCAAATAATGGAATATTCCCTTCGCCCCATAATTAAATTAAATATTAAATATTTTATTTAATATTTTCCTCACATTCTAAATTTTAAAACATAATTAAATATAATTTATTTAATTATGCGAGTTGCCATATCTGTCTCCACTTTTAAATTAAATAAATTTAATTTATTTAATTTTAGCTCACCCTTCCAAATTTTAACTCATCTTTCGAAATGGAAGTTTCCCTTCGAAACTCAATGACGAAATTGAAAGAAAAGGGAAACCTTCCATCCTTCTCTTCCACTTTCAAAAATCTCCCGCCGTTTGTTTGAAGCAAGCTTAATCCGGGCCGTTAATCGAATCAGCCAATCGAATCCTTTTGAAAACTCTATAAATCAAACCTTTCACAAGCCATTTAGGGGATCTCCTTTAGACATCCGCATGCTGTCAAAATAATTCCTCAATCTTTCATTCATTCTTATCATTCTCCATTTGTCATCATATCAAGTTGTTATGCTGCATAATTGAGCAACCAACATTCCTCCATTATCAACCTTCAAGATCTTGCATTCTTAGTGTATTATGCATTTATTTTTAAATCTCGTTCTTTAGCTGTCATTTTGTTGAGTCTGATCCGTTGATCTGAGAGCTAGCTGGAAAAACAACAAAACGCTAAAGATAGAGGAAGATAAGACGGTTTCGAGAAGCTGTTGTTACAGTTTGCACATTTTGCTTTCCTTTTTAGCTTTTCGATTTAATGTCTTATTAATATGTGTTTGATTCTTATTTAATTAATCCAATATTTCATACACACACTTTAAATTGATGATTCAAGTTTCACATTACATAATTAATTTTATTAAGCATTTTTAGTTTTTCTCCCAAAAGTGCATTTTAGGCATATTTTCCCTATTTTATCATAAAGAAAATAGCCAAGATCTCTAATAGGGTTGACTCACCTAAGGGTTGAAACTCAATCTTACTTTTGGGGATCTCTTTTTCCTAATGAAACAAGGAATATAGGTGCATCATATGTCCAATCATCTCATTTTGATATTTACTTATTTTCCTTCATTTCATTTTGGTGAACCTGATGTACAACTTTATTTCTCGCCTGTCTTGTGTTTTCCTTTTGGGGATGACATAAGGCATTGAGACATTTAGGTCTCTTCCATGTTGACCCAAAATATTTTCGTTGTTTTTTTCTCTATATGTGTCATTCTTCCTTTATGTTTGTTGCTCCATGAGTCATTTGGTGAATGATGACGATTTTGAGCTCGATTATATTATTGTAGCAAAGACATAACACTGAATCCAAATCCATGGATCCTTTATGTGCTATCTTAGGATTGCATATGGGGGGAAACCTCCCTTTCATGATGTAGCTCTATTCTGGAAACATATGTTTTACATAGGGCTTTTCAAATAAAGCTCTCATGTATTGGCATTTATTGTGTTATACTTTAAATTAAGTGCTCATAGCATTCAGTGTTTAGCAATTTCTTTAAAGTGGGGGCATACACGTCCCTGCTCATCATTTGCTTCAAAGTACATGGTCTTCTTACTTCACGTGATGTGTCTTCTTGGTGGTGACATTGGGTTTGATGTCCTTCAAGATTGTTACCTTTCTTGGTATATGACATTCCTCTTAGTGGTAATGTTATGGCTTGCATTCCCTAAGTTGTGAATCTTTTATCCTCAACTAGTCCTCTCTTGGTGATGTCAAGCATGATGTTCCCTAAGGTGAGACCTTTCATGAATTAAGCAAAACCCATTTGAGGATCTTGATCCTAGAGTGATTTTAAAATATTTGTCATGGCCACCAAGCATAACGCAATGTGCTTTTCAGTGGAGCCTTTTTATGTTTTTGATGAGTGTTTAGCATAATGCAGCTTGCTAGCCTTGTGGAACCTTTTTGTGTGGCACCTTATCAAATTTATCGGGAGGTATAAATTTTGGTATGGTTGATGTATGAGAGCATATAGACCTGGCATGACTTTCCCATTAGCCACCTTTTTGTGGGTACATACAGACCTAGTGTGTGTTTCTCACCCTTTTGGGGCTCACCTAGTGGACATTGGATTTCACTAGCCCGTGTGAGTATATTTTGTTTGCATAGTGGACAATGGGTTTCCACTTGTGAACATTTATTTGGACAAAAAACTAAGAATTGATCCATACTTATTGGACAAACAGTCAAGGCTTGATCCACCCCTTTTTTTTTCTCTTTTCTTTTTGCATCAATTTTGGTATTATATGCTTATGTATCTTGTCTTGTTGATGTATATCATACATATATGTGCATTCCTTTGTACTTATGTTGGTTTGTCATGGGATCTTGATCATAGGGGCTTGGTCACCTCCTTGATCTTTGTCATCATATCTCAATAAAATTTGTAAACTTAGACCCCTCTTAACACTTATTTGTCTATTTTAGTGTGAGTCTGAGCACAAGTTCATACTCTCACTAAAGTGGGGGCTAAATATAGTGACAAAAAATTTACTTTACATTTTTTTCACCTTTTTTGCCTCCCCTTAATTAATTGGACTTAATTAAGCCTCTAATTGACCCAATTATGCATTTAAAAGCATAATTGATTTCATTTTTTGAAAGGAGAACTTGCATTAAACAATTACAAACGTCAAATTACACGTCTTGGAAAAGTATGTCCTAGGTTTAGGGTGGATCCTCCTTAAGTTTAGGACCCCATTTTTTAATATGTTTTGGCGGTATTTTCATTATTCAAATTCAAATGGTAATTGTCGGCCTTTAATGTTTAATTGTCAAGAAATTAGAAAATTACCTATAAATACAAGGTCTTTTTATCAATTCAAGTTTAACAATAATCATCTAACATTAAGGAAACTTTCACAAGAGAAAAAATTATTGTTAAGAGCATTCAAGAGTAGATTTATCAGTCTTCTACATTAGCATTCAAGATCTCAAGCATCATGTCAAATTTATTTGCATATATGCATGTTTTTGGAGCTAACATTGTCATGTAGGTTTCAAGTTTTCAAGCATCAAATAAAGTGTCAAATTAAGCATCCAATCAAGCCATTCACGCAAGATCTAATCTTTGGAGAGATGTGTTAGAATTCAGCTCTCCAAGCACAACCATTAAAGGGTTTACTGAGTTGTAACAAGCTCGTTTTCATTCATCATTCCTTCCTTTCATTATTACTTCATTTCAAGGTTTAATTACCAAAACGGGGTTTGACCAAGGCAAGCCCCTATTCACCAAAAATAAACAATTTTTCCCTCTCTTTATGTGTGCATATTTGCACGTGGAGAAGGATTAAAGATTGATCAAAAGTGTAATTTTACAAAGTTGTCAAAGTTGTCAAGCCACAAAATCTTACTTGCAATGGTTGAAAACCGGGCCTCAGTCGACCATCTCAAGATGGCCCAAGATTTTCCCATGCAATGACTTCATCGAGGAGGTGGATGATCTGATCACTCTTCTTAGTAGAGTGCAAGGTTTTCCTTCCTTGTCAACATTTGAAGATTGGATGTATTTATACATCAAGATCATTAAGAGGGGAAAGAAACAAATATTATGGGGCTAGCAGATTAGTGATGCCATCCATGATCAGTTGACCAAGGTGCATACAACGTAAAAATTATACATGACATCCTACTTGGTATATGTTGTTGTGGCTATGAGAAATTTTTCTGGCTTGACAACAAATGGAAACAAAAGAGTGACTCCAACCTACAATTATTTTGCATAGATTGCTCTTGATGGGAGCATTCACCATTTATGAAGAATGAATGATGCATTGTTTGATCCTTTTCTGTGTGCATTTGATCCTGAACTAGAAAGGAATAGAGTACCAGACGAATCTTGAGTAGTGGTAAACAAATATGGTTTCCTCTACCTATAATTTCCCACTTTCACATATTTGAGAGTTGGTTGTTTCATGGGATATCCATACATGCTCCCGTGATACCCTAGCAACAAGATTGTCTTGATGGAATTGTGTAGATAGATAATTGTAGTGCATAGAAAGTAGATGGAATCCCACAAACTAGGATTCAAGTTTCCATTGACTATTGGTAGGTATTCCATTCAAACCTCTTTGAAATATGAAGTCGTTGAATTTGAAATGCAGTTGGTCACATTTAAAATGTTCAAGAAAAGGATAGATTTTGATTACCGAGGTATGAAGGATCAGGTCAAGAAGGAACATGTGCATGTACACAAAATTGAGGATGTGTGGGCCAACTGTAGGACTGAGGAAGAAATTAAAAAAATGGATTATTTTAGGCTAACTTTGGAGCAGATTGAGGAGCTAGACTTGGCTAACATTCCTAAAGGCATGGAAGATTATGGTGACATCTTAGACCTCGCCTATGAGAGGAACAACATTGTAGTATACCCTTTATCCCCTATTCAGTGATCACAGAAAGAGGTAACTTCCATTCGAGAAAGGATTGAACCAATTCTTTCTAACACTAATGTATGGTTAGAAGAAAAGGGGATTCCATTGAAATGCTTTCTCACTAGATCAGAGAAGTCACAAGATCCTATATGTAAGAAGTCCAAATCAAGGACAAATAACAAGAATGATGCTCCTAGTTCTATCAAGCCTTCTAATCCTAAGATCAAGTTTGTTGTTAAAGGTGGTAAGAAGAAAAGCAAAGCAGCCACAAAGGGGCCATCTATTGAAAGGCAAGAAGAATATGTGCAAGAGGAGAGGCAAGAAAAGGAAGAACAACATGAAGAATAAAAAATGTCTCCTCATGAGAATATTTATGAAGAACCACTTATCTCCTCTTCTCCCATTTCTACTGTTGTACATACCCCCATTCCTCTTTCTACAACATCTGATCAGTCCTTGTCACCTGTTATAGTCACTCCTATAGTCACTGTCCATATTCCCCCCATAGTATCAGTCCAATCCATACATTCATCTCCTTCAGGGTCTATCTTTTAAAGTCCCAAACAAGGTTTGGACAATGTATCATGATCACCTATGTCTCTACCTAGTTTTTCATCACCATCATTTGACATAACTTCTCATTTTGACTTAGAAAAATTCATGATTGATACTGTGCAAGTTTCAAGTGTGGATATTCCTACTTTTGTTTTGACTAACATTGCTCCTATTGTTACAACAAATTTTCTGAGTGTGGAAATGACAACTCAAACCATGGCTACTAATCCAAGAGAGAGCTCACCACTTCCACCTTGGCTCTCATCTTAGACACCTAAGAGGAAGAAATAAGTCATCTCCCCAGATGACTTCAACTTTGTGCAGTTGGCACTTGTAAAAACAAAGACCAAGAAGAAGGAAAAGACTCTCTCCAAGTTGTTGTTTGACAAGGAAGGTAACAGGTATGCAGTGGTGGAACAACCTTCTCCAAATAAGACTATAGAAGATGTGGATATTTCTAATTATTTTGTCACGAGAGTTGAGTTGGGGAATATTACTCATGAGAGTGTGAAATAAAATGCTCAATCCACATTGAACTCTCTCATCGATAAATTTGATGCAATCAAGAAAGTGAAGGATCAATATAAGGCCAAGCAAAAACAACTAACTGTAGTACTCTAGAAGATTGTCCAGACTTTTGAGTCAGTTGAACCTATGGTTGTGAGCATTGATGAACCAGTCATTCAAAAGGTGGAGAAAGTACATATAAGGGGAAAAGTAGTCAGTGAATTCTTAGACCAAATGGTTGCACAAGGTACCAAACTATTGATATCATATGTAAAGAAAATGGAAACGATGGAAGCCACAAAATCAAAATTGGACAAAACTACTAATACTTTTTCTCAAGAAAAGGAGGATATGGAAAATAGTTTGTAGGACTGGGTCAAAATGAAAGAGCCAAAATGGATACATTAGTGGAATTTGGGATTTTCCCAATCGAGATATGTATGTAGAGATGAAGGAGACTACGATACACAAAGTGAACGTCATCAAAAATTTGATTGATGACTTGCAAAGTGCTCAAGAGGTCAATGAGGACAATAATTTGAACCTTGTCATCAGAGTTGAAGATCTTCCTTGTAAGTTGTGTGATGATAATCAAAAGATCTTCTCTTCAGATACAGTTGTCTAGGAATTTACCAACATGATCCAAAAATAGTTCAAAGATCAAACCTTTTTAGTGGCTTCGATGGATAATTTGCTAGATATTTAGTTGACCTTGGACAGCTTAAGGGTGTTTTTAGGAAGGCATGATGAAGCTTGTGATAAGGTGAAGGAATAAATCCTGAGATTTCTTGCTATTGCCAAACATACTTCAGGCCCAAATAATGATGAAGTCCTTGCCATCGTGAAGAAGTATGATGATTTCTTGATGAAGGATGTTGAAGAAAGTTGGTCTTGCCTTAGTTTAATTTTCAAGTATTTTTATGCTTTTATGTAATTAGTTCTGGACAGTTTACATGTCATTTTCAAAATTATAATTACATGTAAAAACAAAGAAGTCCCAAATCAAATTGGACTCTCATGTTTGAATAAGTCAAAGTAGTTATTTATTTTCCTAGATTAACTCTCAACTCTCCTCTATATATATGAGGGAGTTTCATTGTATTAGGACCTTTTGATCTTTTGAGACTAAATGTTATCATTTTGAAGAGCAATTGTAATATTTGAGTTGAATGTGCAAATTTGCAATTTATCAATAAAAGAAGAAGATTGCCTCCAACCTTTGCTTTGGAGCACGTTTTTTACATGTGAGATTTTTCTTACGTCATTCTCATTATATTTTCTTGAAGTTGATTTGTATGTGGCATCTTATTTCTTTAATTGAAAGGGAATTCCGATATAGTATTGATAGACTTTGTTCTATCATATTACATTTGGAGCTTTTGTGAATTTGGTTGAGAACATGTAGTCTTTGAGCTGTAATTTTCAATTATATTCTTGTGTATGAATCATGTTAAGAATGTGTAGTCTTTGAGCTACAATTTTTAACTATAATTACATGGTTACTCTTTGAATCATTTTGGGAATATCTTGACGTCTTTAAGCTTTAAGTTTTTTCTCTTGCTCATGTGATCTTACTATTACTTTCAGAACCATCATGGGAAAGTGGTTGAATACTTTGTGCTTCTATGGACTTTCTAAGTTACTATCGTTCGCTGGTACTTGTGGGTATTGGCTATTATTGCTCCAACTGGTTTTATTTAAGGATATCATTGTAATTTGTTTCCCTTATTCTAAAAAGAGAGAATATGCTAATGGAGACACCCCCATGGATAATCATAGTGTACATATCTTAGTTTATTTTCTAGTTGATTTTAGTGAGCAATAAGAAGGGAGCCTCCCCTTTATGAGAGAAGATATTTATGTCTCATCATAGTTGTGGCTGAAATCCCTATTTTGTAATTTGTAAAGGAAATACAAAATATTCACCCAACACATACATTTTGCATCATAGTTTGTATTAGTGTTTTTTTTAGTCATTTAGATTATAATTTCATTCAAAATTGTACTCAAAATTTTCACCCTTTTTAACACATTGTCATACATTTGCACTTGCATTTCATCAAAAAATTCTAGAAAAAAAGTCACTATAGAATCACATTGCAACCAAAAATTGTAATCATAAACATTAACCTAGAAACTCAGTTTTTATTTTTTAGACCCCTGTACAAAGACTCATTCGCCCTTGGACGACCCTGTCCTTGTACAGGTGCTTCTGCAATTTTTTGCATACTTTTCTATCTCTATTTTCCCATATTCCCTGTACTTGTAGATCTTTTTTTCTATTTCAAAAATTGCATATTCTGAAGCATTTTGCATTTAGTTCATTTTGTCAAAGAAAGTGCATTATTTAGAATAAAAATTTGCATTCAAAAGTCATAATTTTTAGGTCTTTTCATTTTAAATCGGTCAATTATCATATTTCAAATCTGAAGATTGCATCAAAATTCATTCAAACATCTTTTACATTCTTACATCAAATTAGAATACATTTTTGTACCTTAGCAAATA
>VDFB02357146.1:0-19455 GCA_007258455.2 Sequoia sempervirens | reverse complement strand
CTCCTTCAAGTGGAGGGTTTTCCCAGGGTATCTGCTGTGTTATTGTGTCTGATTTTGAATTAAATTCTGTCTATCTAATCTGATCATAAAAACTAACAGTGGAAAGGAGAAAACACATACATAAACTCTTAGCCATTCATAAAATA
Source organism: Sequoia sempervirens (assembly GCA_007258455.2). NCBI lineage: Eukaryota > Viridiplantae > Streptophyta > Pinopsida > Cupressales > Cupressaceae > Sequoia > Sequoia sempervirens. The sequence continues at coordinate 19,309 of VDFB02357146.1, read as the reverse complement.
GAGACCATATGCCCTTAACAAAAGGCTAAAGCCTGTACCATAGGAAAAATAGGACTAACCCCACCAACAAAAATCAAATGTGATTTGCAGGGAGTTTCTAACCATGCAAGATGGTCCAACAATAGTACAAGGATGATGACCAACCACCATAGAAAAGATGTATAAGCTGTCTTTTCTATTGATGATATCACAATGTAAGGTTCAAACCTGGTATTTCCTTGAACTTCACTCACATGGCAGCTTGTGGAAGCTAACATTGATGGTTTGTACTCGCACACTACATTCTTCACATTTTGAACCTCTTGATGAGGGAAACATGGGTGCTCTAAATAGTACTTATCAAATATTGATGTTTATTAGTTCCAACCAGTCGAGAGCAAACATACCACTTTTCAAATAGTTGATAGATCAAGTGAGTGTGTTTGTATTACAAATCAAATTGCATCCCCTTGTGTAATACTTTTTTTCTTTTTAATTCGAATATTCAGTTGCATGTGAAGTAATGCAACAACATAGTTAATTCAAGTGGTGGAGCCATGATTGATCTACGTGCTATAGTTAAATCTTAGATTGAGAAAATATATGTTATTTTCTTTGTTTTGTTTTAGTGTGGAAGTAGAAGGGTGATGGCTTTGTGGGAGAAGAGAGAGAAAGGGGATTGCGTGGTTAGGAGTGAAGACAAGGGGAAAACAAAAGTCAAATGCATGCAAACAATTTTTTAACCTGCATTTCCTTGCTCCTTTAGCTAAAACAAGAGTTGCACCCCATAATCTCTTGATGTGCTCTCAAGATGAAGTGGATGAATGTTGGAAGAATGCATGTAGGTTGCTTAGTGTTGGTGTACGTTTTATCATCCACCGAACACACAGAATAAAATGTCCAAAGACACTCTATCCTCTCTTGAAAAACCACCGCGTATGCTAAGATTGCGAGAAGATCATATGGCGATTCCAAGGTTTCTTTTGTCAGGTCTTGACGTGTGGATAAGCTCAATGGGCGTTGTGATTTGCTGGTAATACACAAAGGGACTTACGTTAAAGAATTCTTCACAAGTTCGGGACTTAGACGGATTTATCATTAAAGGGCTTCTTCAATTGGGAGTTTTAATTTGGATCTCAAAAAAAATTGCAAAAAGATAAGGGTTGAGACAATCTATTCTACGCCTAGGAATTTAAGAGACAATAAAGATTCAGTGAAAGGAATAACCACACTTTGTTTCGCCTCCCTGGGACAACTACGCAAAGTGGGTGCAATCTTCAAGGGGTGTGATTATAAATTTCAAGTCTTGAATGAGACCGAAGTTAAGCTTCCACAATTACAAGCTCAGGCTAACTTTACGCATCAAATGCAAATCATCCATTCGAAGAAAGTATGAGCAATATTTCACCATTGAATCTATACGATCAATCTCGCATTCACTTAACCAATATTCAAAGCAAATTTTACTTAATTTAATTCTAACTCTAATCTATGGTAGATGAAGCTATGCAACCTTGCTTACTACTTGACAATAAAAGTGATTCAAAGCAAATCATGCATAAGAGCTTTTATTATCAGAAATAGTCTCAATGCAACAATTTCATATACTGTCTCCACACAAATGAAAGTGAGAGATCACTAGTTTAAATAGAGTTTATAAAATGAAATGAAAGGCCAAGATTAAATCAACATCAATGGCCAAGATTAATACAACCCAACCCTAATTAGGGTTGCCCAAAATAACATCAGTTAACAAGCAACAAACAAGCAGTAACAAGCAGTGAATTGGCAGTTGGAGCTATCTTCAAGGAGAGGCGTCCCTATCTTCTTGGGCAGCATTGTGCTCGATGAACCTAGACATGACCATGACAACTTCCTCCATCGTGACTGGCGGCAGCATGCTAATTCGGAATTCAAGTCCATCCAAGTCCTCAGCACATTTGGTGAAGGTGCTCTCCCAATCCCCCTCTTGCCTCACAAAATCATTCCGGATGGCCAAGAGCTTCGCCACTTTGTGAAATCCTGTCTCAGAATTGGTCCAGTAGCCGAGAAGAAAACCTCCTGAACCCTTTACGCTTCAACCTCTCCAGCTGCATGTCATTTTCCCGGACAATCTCTCGGTCAAACATATTTGCAGCTATCATATAGATCTCCTGGATTTCTTTAACTTGCTCTTCAACTCTGAGCCCATTTGCCTTTGCCTTCTCCAAAATCTCCCTCCGTATAGTCACTTCCTAAAACCAATGGTGAAAATCATAAGCTGCTCCTGCAACAATCACCTTTCCTTCAACCAACTCTTCCCTTGGAACACCCTTCAGGACCTTGAGGCATGGAATGAGCCTCTCCTTAATATCTGGAAGGTTGTCCCAAGCTTCTGCCATATCAACCAATCTAGAAAGAAAAGAAGAAGTTTTCCTGTAGGAAAGTGCCAATTTCTCCATGAACGAGGCCACTTCCGTGCCCTCGCTTACCATCCATTTTTGAGCCTCCTTGGCCGTGACCATCCCTTGCTCTACATCCTTGGCCATCTCCTGCGAAGAATTGATAAGAGAAGGAGCTACTACATCACCCTGATTGAGTGGTTGGGTTAGATGCCGTATATACTCCTTCAGGTGTTCGACCTCCCTTTTATATTCCTTCTTTTTCGCCACTTCTTTTTCCAGTCTTGCCTTGACAGTTGAGATGGAATTATCCAATTCTTCCACTTCCTGGCCTTTTGTGGTTGGGCCAAGGTCTATAGTGGTTATGGCGTATTCTTTGGGAGTGATCTCATCTTGTGGCTTGTCCACTGTTGGTACTGCGATGTGTATGGAATGGCTGCCGGCCTTGTCCCTCTGAATGGTAGAAAATTTCGTGGTAGGTTTCTTAATAGCAACCTGTTCCAACCTTGCCAAGAAATCTGTAGTATCATCTTCCTCTTGGGCCTCTATTTGTGCTTAAATCTTCATCCTCTTTATCAACCAATCCGGAATGGTAGGCTGCTCAATACCATCTTCCTCCTGAACATTCTCTTCATTTGGAACATCCAAGACTCCTCTGAGGGCGGAAATCATTCCCTCTTCGAAGTCATCATTTTGGACTTCCATCTCATTATCTGAACCTAGTATTTCTGTGCCCGTAGGAGATGAGGGTTCCTCGTTATCCAGCTGAATAGGCTCATTGTTCTCTTCTTGAACTGCAGAAGGTCTCATCATTTCAGCCAAGGATTCATCTGTGGTGGCTACTAGCTCTTCAATATTTTGGGACGCCGTGAAGCGAGATGGTTCTCCCCTCTGTCTTTTCTAGATAGGCTCTATACTTGGAACTACTTCCTTCCTCTTCTCTCCAATCTGAACCAAATCATCTTGATGGGATGCGCCAACATTGGAGGAGAACGACTTCCTCTCGCTCAGTAAATCATACGTGAGCGTTATTCTTTTCTGTCTCATCTCTTGGACATGATGGTCGACCCACCACTGAGAGTACTTGGTCACTGGTCTCATCAAGGTTTCCAAATCCGAGTGCTTAGGCTCTGACCACTTCACGGAACGAAGGGGTCGGCTCTACTCGAAGCTTGGATGGACATAATTTCCATCGTCCTGCAATTGATCAGGCGCCTGGCAAAGTTTAATCGCCCTCATGAAGTCTACTGGCATTCTAGACCATAATCTTCTCCTAACCTCATATTCATCAGCGGCGTTCGCCCAAAAGTTCTCCAATTCCACTTTGTGCTTGTACCTTCTCCCATCCACTGTCCCGATATGATGATGTGGGTCGAAATTGGCCTTGGACTTATAGGCTGTGAACCAGTACCACTGGATTTCCAGCCTGGCGCTCTCAGCTGCTTGCGTTGACGGACAGGATTCTAAAATATTCCTGATAAAGAATGGGAATGTAACAATCGCCTTCTTACTCGGCCTTTGGATGTTCTGGTATTCTTCAAGTTGCCTCAGGACTTCAAGCAGGATCATTCGATTTGTTGGATAGATAGGAAACTTGTAGGGATTTCTAGTGAATCCTTGGATCCTGACATATGTAAATTTTGGAAACTGGATAAACCAAGATCCGTATTTACTGATCAAACTCTTTGCCTCATGACTTAGCCTTTGATGCACTCCTCCTTGAAGTGTTCTTGTGATATACATTAAGAAAGCATCATGCACCCGCCTGAAATGAGATTTCTCCCTTAGCTGAAGTTGCAGGTAGCAATCATAAGGCTTGAGTTCAGTTTCTCCATTGCCAACCTTTCCTTTGCAAACTAGTCCTAGGTATTTATATGACCTGGCCAATAAATAGACAATATACGAGCTCATGTGAAAAGACTTAGTCTTTTCCAAATTGACCAACTGCTCGTGAAGATTGTTACTTATCATTCGAGACCAGTTGAACATCTTTACACCAAAAGTGATTTCATCTATAAAGTAATACATCCAATTTTCAAAATATGCACCTTGTGGGTTGCCAGCTATTCTGTTTAGCATCAAAATGATGTCCCCATAGTCTTCTTTAAAGTCTGTCCGGCGTGGCCTCTTAGGCATCTTCTTTATTGACGTTTTAGGCTTCTCCAGCCATGCCTTATTAACATTTGTGGCACATAATTCTGACTGACTGTCATACAATCCCTTGGCTTCCTCCTTGGTTTTGTAGGTGGTACGGGAATGTGTTGGGATGCCGAATGTCTCTTGTATGGCTACCTCGCCTAGGTGAGCCAGAATCCTTCTGTCAGGTGCAATGATTTGTCTTTTCTGAGCATCGTAGTGTATGGCACATTCCACCATTAATTCAGCACAGTCCATCGCAGGCGGGAATCTAGCTACCAGAAAAATTCCATTTCTCACCATTCATCTGGCAATTGGTGTCAGAAGTCCGTCCTGTCCATATACTCTTTTCTTGAACTCTATGAAGTCAACATGTCCCAGATTGGTGTTTGCAACATTTCTCCACTTTGAATTTATTTTTGACTCCCGCTGTGCGCCTTTGTTGGCGAACTTCATTGGCGCCTTCTTTGATGATTCGCCCACCGTGGTCATCAACCTGCAGTAAAAAATACTAACATTAATACAAAGACTTTTTAAAATAATTTATTTTCGTGCCTTGTGTTCTAATATTTTACTTTCAGCTTATTAAATAATTAAACTTCTGCGAAAAAGCAAGCTGAAAGTAAATGAATTTAATTGAAATTTGGCCAGAGCTTAGCCAAGATGAAAAAGACAGAAAGATAAATGGGGAATTAATCCAATCGAACTCCAAACCTTAGGAAAGAACTTCTGGCTGCAGATCAGATTTAAACTTTTAGAATTTAATCAAAAAGCAAGAGACAAAGTGCGTCTGTCTTGCTTAGAAATTCGATTTTCAGCAAATAAATCCTTTAGTCCTTCGAGAAAAACTCTTCTTGAGCATAAAGTTATTCCTTCCTTTGAGAAAATCGATCTTGCCTGCAGAAGGATTGATCATCTTAGAATTTCGAGAGATTAACTTCTCTTCAACTGTGTCTGTGAAAAATGAGTTGCTGAAACTCATTATAATGTTGAAGAATTGGATTTGTTTTAACAACTGCCTTCTTCTCTCTCGATCTCGATTTGTTTTATCTCTTCTGTAAACAGGCAAGTTTCCGTTATTTTTCGAAAAAATCTCCATGGCGATCTTATCCAGGCAAATCTCTTTGATTTTCCAAAATTCGATTTTTGCTTAGATGTTTATCTTTGATTTTTGAAATTTTGAAAAAAAAACATTAAATATCCAATTAAATTCTATTTTTTCAAGTTTTAATTCATTGGCGAATTTAATTTTTCCAATTGGATTTTATCTTTGTCGGGCGCAATTTATTTCCTTCCAATACATCTCTGGCGAATTTTATTTTGTCCAAGGCATTTTAAATTTTTTGAGTATTTGGAAATAAATTATTAAAATATTAAAATATTTTAATTTATTTCCAACACGTTCGTTTTGGACCCATGGCACTTTTGATTTTCTCTCCTTTTTCTTTGGCTAAAAGTTTATTTTCCAAATTTATTTCGATTTTCGTCTAGCCAAGTTAAAAATTCTAGCTATCTCGCCAATAAATGTTACGCAAGATCCTTATTTTCTTCTGCCACAACGGACTTTGAGTTGCGCTGGGCACATTTTTTTATGCCAAAATGAATTTTTCTTTTGCTCAGACAAATTTCTTTAAGCAAAGTTTGTGTTTGGATGTCTTCCTTAGGCAAAATTCCATGATACTTGACAATTTTTTTATCCCTTCTAGCCAATGACGAACTTTCTTGTCTCTTTGCCATGTACATTTTCCTATGTATACTTGGCCAACTTCATCAATTTTTCTCTAGGCATCTAGACTTAGGCGAATCTAGACTTAGGCGAATTTTTAATCTTCCTTATCTTCTCATGCTAGGTGGACTTCACACTTCCTTTGCCATGGCCTAGGCGGACTATCTCAAGGCCTTTTCATCTTCCATCAAGGCATGGCGGACTTTCTCAAGCATTTGCCTTTCACACTTAGCCAAAATTCACATTTCTCCCCTTTAAAGCATTAAAACACTTAGCCAAAATTTCAATTTTTCTCCTCTTCTAGGCCTCCATACTTAGGAAAATTTTGGATTTTTCCTTCCTATGCCTCAAACACTTAGCAAAATTTTCAATTTTTTTCCTTTCCCATGCCTAGGCAGACTTCCCAAGTGCTTTGCCAAGGTTGGGCGGACTTTGGAAGGTCTTTTCCAAGGTGGGGCGGACTTTAGGTCTTTGCCATCTTCCTCAAGGCTTGGCGGACTTCACACATGTCTTGCCAAAGCTGGGCGGAGTTTGAAGAGTCTTTGCCAAGTCCCTTATTTTAAGGGCCGACCTCATACTTCTCTTGCCAATTCTTCCTCAAGGCTTGGGAGGACTTGCAAGAGTCTTTGCCAAGTCCCTTAAATGGAGGGCCGACTTCTATGCCATTTTTTGACTAAGGCAAGGGCGGACTTCATACTTCTTTTGCCATGTACCTCATTTTAAGGGCCGACCTTGTTGATGGTTGATCATTCTTTCTTGATGGCGAATTTATTTCAGACTTAAGGCAGAATTTATCACAGATTTTATGCCTTTTGGTTGATTTTTTTGGTGATTTTTCTCATGATTTTGACTGATCTCTCAATAATTTTTCCAGATTTTTCATGCTTTTGGGTTGATTTTCTCAGATTTGACTGATTTTTCCATGTTTTTCCTGATTTTTCACTTGATTTTCAATGATTTTTCCGATTTTTTGGTTGATTTTTGGATCTAAATATGGAAAGTTGACTCGTTGACCAAGGTTGACTTTCTAAAAATAGAAAAATCAAAATCCCTAAAAAATAGGGAACCCCGTTTGGTCCAAAATGCCAAAACTAAAACCAAAAAGCAAAAGCAGATTCCCAAAAATAGGAAGTACCGTAATTCACGGAAGCACGCGATCCTCGTTCTCTAGGACCTCGTTAACTTCAAGTGGATCGCTTAGGAACTGATTCAAGCATGGATTATTGACTTGGCTCTGCATGACTCTCAAGACCGACTGAAACTCTCAAGTGATGACCTCATGAAACCGTTGCACGGAGACAAAACCCTAAAAACTAGCAAACTACTGGGGGTCCCCATTTGCGATGGGGCGATGTGTGAAAAGGTCACAACATCTGGCAACTCCACGTGGGGAATGTTCCTGAACTTTCCAAAGATAGTACCCATTTCAAATCCGGAATCTTAAATTAATTCTAACTAACTTATCCTTTGACCAAGAAGAGTACTCCAAAGGAAAGAGAAATCCTAAACTGTATCAAGACATTTTATCTTGCAGTTATAAGTGTGTGCAAATGCGTTAATTGCTGTCTCTTAAGACCAATATGATTCTTTGGTTCCATCATGGCTTTTCCAGTGTATTTTCGCCTTAGCTCCAAAAGCATCCTTGGATAGAGCCTCGCTGCCAGTGAGCGTCCATAGACCCGACGAGGTTATCTTCTATAATCTCACAGAGATTGCTCTACTTCTGGTGATTTACTGTTTTTCTTTTTGATTGTTTTGTACACCTGTAGAGATGTCCGCACACCCAAAAGCCAAGTGCTCTTGATTTTTATTCTTTTCTTTTCATATATTTCCACACCTTGGCCTATAAGCAATGAAGCTTACCTGGGTTTGAGCATTATAGTGGTGCTGAAGCAAGACTTTTGATTACTTTCTAGCCAACAACTTCACCTAGGAGACCATAATGACTCAGAGAATTCTTTAAGTGTGTAAGATGTGATAACTGTAAGACTTGGTATCAAGACACAATAGATGACCTCCTTTCCAGTCAAGTACTAACCTCAACCTTAAGATACTTTAGAAACAATTAATCTAGGCTTCATAGATTTTCCACAAATATTTACCCAAGGAATATTCACAACATACCTTAGCGAGGTCAAGCCAAAGTGTGCGTGTAAGCAACATCACCTTTCTCGCAGAATGGGACACTCTCCTTATTCAAAAACTAACCAAAGCAAAGTGAAATGAAAGCAAACTAATCTAAAGAAGGCAAACTAATCTAAGAAAACAACTAATCTAAGGAAATAAAAAACAACTAATCTAATGAAAGCGAGAACAAAACAAAAGCAACTACTCTAATTATATACAAGCAAGTTCCATCTAGGAACTTAGGGCCAGAAATAATGTTTCAGAAACTGCCCGTTAACGGGCAGTGGGATGTCTTCCCTTGTCAAAGTCTTTAACCTGAATGCATTTTCTCCCAATATCTCAGCAATTTGGTATGGTCCTTTCCATAAATTATCAAACTTATCGTGATTCCCTCTCCGTTCGTGGGCTTTGTCCCAATATAGGACCAAGTCGAAGATTCTGAATGATTTTGTTGTTGCTTGTCTATCAAACCATCGTTTGACAACCCCTTGGTGCTTAGCAAAGTTTTTGAGAGCTTGATCTCTCTGTTCTTCCAGTAGCAATGGCTGCGAGAGATGAATCTGAACTCTATCATCTGGATCTAGGTACTCTTGCATAAATCTAAGTGTTGGAATCCTCAGTTGGAGAGAAAGACGGGGTCTTGCCCATAGACTAAGTGATACAGAGAGGTTCCTAATGACCTCTTGGCTCTTGTTCTGTCTGCCCACAAGGCAAACATGAGTTGAGAATGCCAATCTCTCGGGTTTTGGTCCAATAATTTCTTGATGACATTGAGCAAATTCTTATTCGTGGACTCTGCCAGTCCATTACCCTGGGGGTAATAATTTGAAGAAAATTTCAAAGTGATCCCATAATCGAATGCCCAGTTAGAAAACTTTAATGAAATGAAGGCGGAACCATTGTCGCAAACTAGAGCCTTAGGACAACTGAATCTAGTGATAATATGCTCCTCTAAGAACTTAATTACTGCATCTGTTGTGCAATTCTTCAGTGCCTGGACTTTAGACAATCTGGTGCAATAATCTGTGGTAGTCAAAATATATCTGTGTTGTGTTGAAGATGGTGGGTTTATCATGCCAATAAAATCAAGTCCCCACATCGCAAATGGTTTCACTTCTGTGATTGGCTGTAATGGCATAGCAGAATTCTTTTCACGAGTTGCAGTAACTTGGCAGGTGTGGCAGGTTTTGACATGCTCATATGCATCTTTGAAAACAGAGGGCCAATAGTATCCTGCTCTTAAGATCTGATAAGCTGTGGCTTGACTTCCTCCATGTCCTGTCCCGAACTTAGAATGGAAATGCTCCATAATTCTTTTAGCTTCATCGTTTCCCATACATCTTAAGTAAATTCCTTCATGATTCCTTCTATGGAGAATTGACCCTTGGAGCATATAGCGTTGACACTTGAGCCTAAAGGCTCACTTCTGTGTTGGGTTCATCTGTGTAGGATACCTGTGATTTATCAAGTATGTGATGATATCATAGTACCATTCTTCTGGGGAAGTATCAGTCAATACATATGTCTGTTGCACTAAGCCAGGCCCTTCAATGGCCATTGTCTGAGCTAAGGCTTTCCCACAAACTAGCTCCATTGGTTGAAACTCAATATCATATTCTTGAATAGTGGCGACCCACTTTCCTCTTCTCTCTCCTAGCTCATTTTGCATTAGGAGTGTCTTGACAACCGCATCCGGGATGATGGTGAAGAATTTACTCCTCAAGATATAATGCCTAAATTTCTTTTTGATGGTCTTTACTCAGCAGATAGGCCCGCTTTCTACTTGTACCTTAATTCAAGATTCCAGGGTGAGCTCATGAAAGCTATGGATGCTCGTCTTCTCTTCTCTCGCTCTCTGGTTAACATTGCTACACAAGAATGTTCCTGGATGCGAGGAGTACAAGTAGAAAGGCTTCTCAGATAATTTAAGCAATCCAAGACAGAGCATCAACCATAGCTTAATTTGATTTCCCTCAAATGCTTTGTTGGTATGGTCCACCGCATTTCTACATCCTTCTTTAACATCTCATTCAAAGGCTTCACCATCTCGGCAAAACTAGTGATAAATTTTTTGACAAAATTGATCTTCCCGAAGAAAGATCTTAGTTCCTTTTGGCTAGTAGGCAGATGAATTCTTGATATTGACTCTATGCGTTCAAGATCAATCAATATTCCCCTTTCAGTGATCAAGTGACCCAACAATTTGCCTTCAGTAAACCTTGAATATGCATTTCTTTGAATTTAAGGAAATCCTATACCTTTGACATCTTTGAAATACCTTCCTTAGATCTTCTATATGGTCTTCTCTCTTCTTTGAAAACACTGTCAGATCATCCATATAGATGATTATACACTTTCCAATTAAATCTCTGAAGGTGATGTCCATGGCCCTTTGAAATGTGGCCCCTGCGTTAATTAACCCAAAGGGCATTCTTTTGTAGGCAAAGGTTCCCCATTTCGTTGTGAATGCCATTTTCAATCTGTCTGCATATTCCACTAGGACATGGTTGTACCCGAAATATCTGTCCAAAAAGGACATCATCCGTGAACCATTGACAATTTGTAACACTTCATCAAGTGATGGCAACAGGTAATTGTCTTTTTTCGAGGCTCTATTTAAATTCCGGAAATCGACACATAGTCTAATTTCTCCGTTTTTCTTCCGAACTGGGACAAGATTGGCGACCCACGTTGAGTGGCGTACTGGGAATATGATTCTTGCTGTTAACAATTTCTTGACCTCCTGATGAATGAGTTGTTCCAATAATGGGTTAACAGGTCTCTGACGCTGTCTGAAAGGCTTACTTCTTGGCTGGAGCAAAATTGTATGCATGATGATGGAAGTATCATAGGTTCTCAAATCTTCATAGCTCCATGCTATGACGTCAGGAAACTGTCTCAAGCTCTGAATTATTCCAATCTTCTCCTCAGGTGTGCAAGTCTTTCCTATGCATACATTTCTAACCTCGTGCTCTGATCCCAAATTCACTTTCTCGTATAGGTCACCTTCAATCCTTTGACTCTTCATTTGATCAATTTGATCTTGGTTGAATATTCTTTCCAATTGTATCATCCCTCTTGGAATGATGTTTGTCTTTAAGTTCAGGATGCCATCATCATCAAATTCAGCTTCTCTTTGTGTCTCCTCTTCATCAATGACTTGTGCTGCAAAAACGTTTGAGCTTGTTAAAAATTCACGAATGTGATCATCGTCCTCAAAAACTTGAAAGTTTGTAATATTATTTGGAATAGATGGTATTGACGATAGCTCCACCGTGAACTGACTTATGCCATCCATGGCTAGTGACTCCAGTGAACTGGCTGCCTGTGCCAAAGAGTTTGCTACTTGATTGCCTGATCGGTTCATAGATTGAATAGTGAAAGCATCAAAGCTCTCAATAATATCCCACACTCTGTTGCGGTAACAAGTCAATCTTTTATTATGGTAGACATATTGTTTCTTTACCTGCTTCACGACTATCTCTGAATCTCCAAGAGCATGCAATACTCTTGCTCCCTTCCTTAGTGCTAGCAGTAACCCATGAATTAGAGATTCATATTTTGCTACATTATTCGTGCATGGGAATTCTAGTCTGTGAGAAGCAAGGTATACTTCTTCTTTTGGACTAATCAACTCGAAACCAGCTCCAACTCCTTTCTTTGATCGGGATCCATCAAACTTTAAGATCCAAACTTGTTCTTGTTGCGGGGTCTGTGGAGTCTGTGGATTTTCATTTTCTTCTTGACGATCTTCCTCAGATTCTATCTCCTGTATTCTTATTGAGGTGAAGCCATCGATGTGATTGACCTCTGCATGGTTTGAAAAGCCTAACGTCTGTAAAATACTTCTTTGTACTTCTTCTATGGCTTTATGGCACATCTTACAAATGAACTCTGAATGAGCTGCATTGTGGACTCGACACCAATTTGGTAGCAATAAATCCTGAATATGAATATCTTCATGCAATTCTGTCTTCATTTGGACACTTCTCTAGACAAAGTTTCTGAAACTTTCGAACATTCCTTCATCATTGTCCTGGGAGCTCTCCCCTCTTTCAATTAGCGCATTTGTGGAGTCAGCCATCCGATTACTCTCATGCTTTGATTTATGCAACATGAGAACTTCATTTGTTTTAGGCTTGTAAGTGCCTAAGTTTCTCTCTAGAAAAAATATCTCATTGTTCTCTCTGTATTCAGTAATCATCAACTTGAGCCTTGGTGTGCTGTCGATTTGTAATTTAGAACCTGACCAATTTTTTGATTTTTCACAAGGATATACGCAACACGCTCTCGGTTAGCATAAACCAAAACGATGCGGAAAGTAACTCTAACCAGAATGTACACCAGGATCCCGATGTGGGCAAGGTGTGAGCATTGGTCAGAGGATCTCAAAGGAAAATGCTGAACAAGAACTCTAACCAAGAGATGCGCCGGTGAACGACGAGCATTCGGTCAGAGGATCCCTATCTAATGCAATACTGAAAATTAGCTCAACACCAAGTATGTGCTACTCAATCCGTGATGGATAAGAGGCGACCATATGGCGGAGACTTAGGAAATTACAATGCCAAAACAAGTAAATAGGCGGCAAGCCAGCCTCTTCCACTTATCCAGTGGGCAGTTACAAACATGAGAATTAACAGGAAATGATAAAAGATGCTGACAGTACTACTGTACAGCTTACAATATCAGAAGAGTCATCTGTTAAGCACAATATAAGAAAGCCTTCAATGTTACAACAGTATAGAATGTTATCTTCAAGACCTCTCAATGACTTTCTTTCCAAACAACTTAAATGGTGAATTCTAAGCACGCTGTTATGACAGTGTAAGAACTGAAATCTGTTAACAGCAACACAGTAATACCATAATATGCTCACAAAACTCACACCACTCATTCAAAATGCATGGAAATGGATGCAAATGAACCTTAAGATGAAGGCGCCCAAGCTCATGACACAAAACAGCCCCAAAAAGTTGTTATTTATTTTCTGCTCAAATCCCAAGACAAGTACAATGGTACGGCCCCTAGAGAAGGGCGATTCCTTCTTAAAAATCCAGCTCTTAATTAAAAATTACGAAACTCAACAACATATGGCTTTGTCATGTCCCCTAAAATTACTAAGCTATAAAGCATTTAAATACAATTAAATGTCAAAATCCAAACATAAATAACTTCGATTTAAATATAATTATAATTGTCATATTATAATTATAAATATAATAATAATAAATCTGAATATTATAAATGCTGTTAATATATTTATCTACACTCAAAAGAAATCACAAAATACAAGAAAATAATCTAACTACTAAATATTGTTACTAATCTAATCACTAAATAAAATAAATACCAAACATATTATTTCAAAACGTAATATACCAATTACAAATGAAATAAAATAAAACATAAAATACAAATATACAAAATAAGGAAATAATGCTTGGAGCGCTCAAACACCATTTCAAATCACAAGAGACAAAACCTTTCATAAGGACGCGACCCAATGGAAGGATTCGGGATATAAAGTGAAGAGGAAAGCATTCGGAAAAAAGGAGATAGAAGATCGGCATAAAAAAAAAAAAGCATAGAAAACATTCTCGTGACTAGAAGTAGAATAATATGATATTTGTCCTTAGCCTCAAACTTCAAAGGGGCAAGAGCATTCAATAATATATAAGATACATCACCGCCACCATGAGCTACAGACTGTTGCATGTAATCTCGGGAGTTAAGAAAGATGACAGGAAAAACATTTAAAGGCAGTCAAGCTTAATCGGATTTTACCAAAGACGCCCTTGTCATAAAAAATATATATATTATGATACAAATAAGGTGGGGGAGTAAAGAAAGAAGAATGTAGGGAAGAGGAGAGGCACGATGGAATAACGGAAGAAGAATATATTCCTGACAAAGGAATCATCTAATAAAAATATTCTCAACAATCTGTTCACCAAGGAGGACAGGAAATCGATGAGCAGTGGGAGAAGCAAAGAAAGATTATTGAAATATATTCTGCATCAAGGAATCGGCAATTCAGGTACCTACTAATTTATGTAGAATGTGTGAGTAAATATAATGTGAGCATATATATATATATGATATGCAAGGGTAAGTGTTTTATAAATTTTAAATGAGGAGTAAGTACTATCATATGTAAGTAAAATAGTAGATATCAGATAAGATATTGGTTGAGACTTATATTATTTAAGTGTGTCATGATTTATGAATATCTGTAAATATAGTGTGAGGGTTAGATATAAATAACAAGTATGTATATTCAAATATAGATATTATGATGTTTGGGTAATAAATGAGAATTTAGTAATGAAGGGTGTTGGACATATATAATTAGTATTATATGATAAATATAATTATATCAAATATAATATGTTTATGTATATAGTTCATATATTGATAAATGTATTTTGGTAATTGATGAAGTATGTATATATATATATATATACGTGTATATAATATATTATATATGACTATCCAATAATAATGCTTACAGCAATTATTGCACCTCATAAATAATAATGACCATTCATTCACTATAGCGATAAATGGAATAATAGAGTTCCATCTATGGGATCTTGAAAGACGATTAATATCTGCTTATGAAATATATATCATAGAAGAATCTTTCATAGTGAGTGATAAGGAGGAAACGAATAAACTTTGACAAGAACGAAATATTTATATCATTTTCGATCTTATTAGAAGTTATTACTGGAATTCTTTGATCTCTAACATTTCTAATGTCTCTTTGAGAAACACTTTGAATGCAAGATTCGGGTTTAAGTGTTCCCGTCAAAAAGGGGACATTACAGTGGTATCAGAGCATCGGTCCTGCCATCCTGTGAAAATGGTGTATGCAAACTTACCAGGACAAAGGTATATTCTATAAACATAAAGAAACACTCTGACTTATGCAGATCAGGTATGGTTGTGACCATTGAATATAATTTCTCTTCTAGTAAGATATATGCAAATTACGAGATTTGAATAAGAACAATGATATTGTTTTGGCAATAAATAAATAAATAAATAGGGAGATTAAAATTGGTGATGAATAGGCATATCTAAATATCACTGATAAATATATAATGATTGATTAGTATATAATAGGCGATTAATAAATACAATTTATGCATAATAATATTTATCTAATTGATGTAATTTATTATAGTCATTTTGGGAATGCATTGCTAATATGTTATTTTGAATTGGACAACTAATGGTGTTATGATAATCTACCATTCTATTTCTACAGATCAAAGTGGTAAGTTTTAGGTGCGTATTTTCATAGCCCTAAATCAGCAAATACCTTTATATAGTTGGAAAATAATATTTGTTAAACGTGTTATAAATGATTGATAAAAGATTGGTGATTAATAGATTTAAGGGCTAATGTATATGATAAATAGATTCTTAATATTTTAATGAATTCATGAATCCCCATAGCATGTTGTACTTGTGTCTTGTAATAAGGTAAGATGCAATCGTTTGTATCAACAATCATGTAGTTGGTTGGGGATGGGATCGATAGGTTGAGCTAATACTAGAGTCCCTTCATAGTAGACCACCCTCATTGGATGACTGTAGGTCTGCCAACGAGGGCCGAGGGGGTCATTTCCACGGGTGTTGGTTGGCCGCTCTCGGGCTAAGAAGGGAGTGCTCTAAGGGCCTCCTATGGGAATCCTTCCTCCAAACTATCGCATGGACTGTGTGTGTACCCATCACCAAATTATCATTTTGTTTCAATCCAATCATAGGGGAGGAGGATTGGACGCCCTGAAGGAGAGCAGGTACTAGGATCTCTTCGAGGTAGGCCACCCTCTTGGATGACTGCGGGTCTACCTGGGAGGGCCGAGGGAGTCAATACAACAAGTGTTTATTGACTACCTTCGGGCTGAGAAGAGAGGCGCTAAGGGCATCCTTGTGCGTGGTCCACTCTTACCTCTTTTGAATTGGATGAGCGAAGATAACTTGGGGTGTTTTAATATCTATTTAGTGCTTAGAAATCTACAAATTGAATGGTTCGTAATAGATGTTCATGTGAATGCTTGTGCATTATATGTATTCGCGTGTCTACTTCATGTTTATGTGTATACTCGATGACCTTGGGAAGGAGGATGGGTCCACGGTGTAGTATGGGATACACCAAATCCACCTTCTCGATTGTCTGACAGCATACTTCATTCAAGTGTATTTGTAATTGATTGTACACCCTATAACCGTGATTGAATTTGTATTTTAGTGTATACTTTATGAGTTATGGTTGAATTTGCAATTGGGTGTATACTCTATGACTGCATTTGTATTTGAGTGTATATTCTATGATTGAGTTGACTTATGACTATATTTGAGTGTATATGATCTTGTGTTCATAGTTGAGTGCATATTTACAATGTATTTGTATGCGAGTGTATACTCTCCATCTTTGTATACTCTGTGACTTTGAATTCAAGTGTTCCCTTCATGACGATGTATTTGGGTGTTTTTGTTTCTTGGTTAGCATCTTATTTACTTCATGACTGATGTACATAAGTGTATGTTGTATGTAGTTGTTTTTATTTGCTGTGTATCTGGGAGCACTCTTATATGTATGATCATTTCATTATGCTTCATGTTGTGTATTTATGTGTATGCTTGAGTATCCTTAATTGTCTTCTAAAATCTATGCCCCATGATTACACTTCATGCATTTCCAGCGTGTTTTTATCAAGTGCATTTATTCCATGCATAGAAGTAAATTTGAGTATACTTGAACTCTATATATTCATGTCTTAAGTAATTCCTCTATGTATGAGTATGTTTGGATTGCATACCTTGCCTAAGTTTATGTGCTCTACGTATGTACTACAAACTCTTATTCAAGTGTATTCAAATGTATAATTTGTGGCTCTTGTGTACTCAGGTGTACCATGTGACTTTGTATTCAAGTGTATAGCTTGTATTCAAGTGTATTCAAATGTATACTTTGCAGCTCAGGTGTATTCAAGTGTATACCATGTGACTTATGTGTATTCGAATGTTGGTGTATGTTCTTTGTATTTATTCATGCTGGTACTTCATGCTTTACTGCTTACGTGTATGCAAATTTATGACTCATATCTCATGAGTGTGCCTCATGTCTTACATGCTTGCCTTATGCCTAATGTGCTTTAGCATGTCTACTGCATGAGTATATTCCTGTTATGTATGTTATATTTCTTGAGTGTATATTTCTGAATTCAACATGTATACTTCTTCGAGTGTATTTGCATACCTTGAGTGTATTAACACTCCTTACTTATATTTCCTAAGTGTGTTTTTTTATCTTGTGGGTAATTATGTGTTTGTTATATGCTTGATGTACCTTTGGCATGATTATTTCATGAAAGCTTATGTGTGATAAATTCATGGAGTTCCCTCTTAATGCTTTGAACGTGCTTCGTAACGTGACTTATGTCTTCTCATGCTTCGTATATTACTGGCTTCATTACCAATGTGATTGTGGGTTACAATACCTTATGAGCATACCTTGTGACTGTTTCATGTATGATAAATTGCTCCTTGTAGGGTGTGTATTCAACATGAGTGTTAAATGTGTGTACCTATCGTATACCATTGACTGCTACATATCCAAAATACTTTCTCTATATTTGATGTGTATTTTATGCAAATGCATCGCACATAGGATTCTTGTTTTGTATAAGCATATGATTGTAAATGTATGCTTCATGTGTGCTAATATGAATACTCCATGAAGTTGTGTACTACTGCTTACATCTGATGTCTTACAACTATGCATTCACTCCATGTAAATATTTCATAAGTTTATGTTATGTTCCACTTCTTTTGATGTTTGGTTATGTCTTAAATGTTTTCAACATATTTACTCCATGAATACTCTTTTCATGTATGTTGGTTCATGCCTCATGTGTATTCGAATGCAAATCGAGACTTGCGAGTACAGATATTTATAACTCTTTCCTTTGTGTGTATGATTTGTGCCTTGAGTGATTGCTTCACATCTTATGTGCACATTATTAAGTATATTATATGACTTTGATTCATACCCTAAGTGTATTCAAGTGTGGAATTCAGGTGTATTCAATTGTGACTTATGTATTCAAATGCATTCAAGTGTATATCGCGTGATTTTTTAATCCAAATGCCTACTATGACTTATGTATTCAAGTGCCTTCAAGTGAATACTTTGTGGGTTACATTATGATTTGTGTGTGATCATGTATATACTTAGTGACTGATATTTATGTGTGTACCTTCTCTCTTACTTGTATTCATGTGTTTATCTTGCGACTTCCATGCACTCTCACTATGCGACTTATGTATTTATAGATATACTTTGTAACCCACATATATCCCGACATATATTCTTCATTAAGTAGTTCCATGTGTTTGCTTCATTCAGATGTGTCATCAAACAAGATTACTCCATGATGTCTTATGCTTAAAAGATCAATTGAAAATTTGTTTGCCTAATTGCTTCTTGAGTTGAGGAGCTATGACTTTTTGAAGTGAAAGAGATGTTTGGAATTGTGATTGCTTGAGGACAAGCAATCTTGGGCGGGGAAGACTGTCATGTCCCCTAAAATTACTAAGCTATAAAGCATTTAAATACAATTAAATGTCAAAATCCAAACATAAATAACTTCGATTTAAATATAATTATAATTGTCATATTATAATTATAAATATAATAATAATAAATCTGAATATTATAAATGCTGTTAATATATTTACACTCAAAAGAAATACAAGAAAATAATCTAACTACTAAATATTGTTACTAATCTAATCACTAAATAAAATAAATACCAAACATATTATTTCAAAACGTAATATACCAATTACAAATGAAATAAAATAAAACATAAAATACAAATATACAAAATAAGGAAATAATGCTTGGAGCGCTCAAACACCATTTCAAATCACAAGAGACAAA
>VDFB02357145.1:0-33710 GCA_007258455.2 Sequoia sempervirens | reverse complement strand
GAAAGAACCAAATACAAATGCTGGATAGAATTATAATGTAGAATCAAGATTACCAAAGAAGGAAGACAATCCATAGTTGGTATAAAACAGAAATATCGACCTATGAAAATGTCAGACCCTGCTGTTGGAACTTTGGCAGTAATAAAGGAGTGGTAGCAGAGTAATACACAAATTATTGTTTTGCCACTCTCATTTTACTAAATCGGGCAATTATTTTTGGGATAGTGCTCAAGTTCAGTTCCTAAAGCTCTCTGATAAGCTTCAAAAGATTGAGATAGTGGTAGATTAGATTGTGTAGGATGTTCTTAAAGAAATATCAATTTAATAATTTATTGATAGATCATAGATTGTTCTGGAACGAAGGAGCATCACTTAAGGAGGTAATGAGTACCTTATTGAGATTGGTCAGAGATTCAGAGGCCATTAAAGAAACATTTATACGCCAGCTACATGATTAGAAACAAAAATACAGAGTCCATAATAAAAATCAGTTTGACAATATTTCTGGATTGGACTATGTAATATTTTTTATCATCAATGTTTTGGATCATACTCCATGATCCATCATCAGGATGAGATAATCAGAGAAGAGAAAATGATGAATCATGGAGTATGATCTGAAATGTTGATAAAAAATATCACATAGTCAAATACAGAATTATAGCCAAACTGAAAAATACAGAGACCCTGTTTCAGGAAATGTCTATCATTCTTGGGATGGTAAAGACAGAAACATTTAAATGGCTGGAGAGGAGGTATTGGGATTATTAAGACAAGCATATTATTGGAGTTAAGACTTATGATCAAGTGGTCAATAACACACAATCATTAGAAGGGCATACCTGAGGATGTAATCCTCTGAAAGCAGACCGCTTTGCAAACAAGAAAGTTATGAAGGCATTAGTAAATCATATAAAAACTGATTTTAGTTTTAAATTCGAAAGCTGTCTTGATTAATAGATTTAAAGAACTTGGAGAATTGGTATATCCAAGGCTCAAGGATTTGACAAAAGTATGGTTTGAGGTGTAAAGCAGGGATCACAAAATTGGAAGTGCATAGGATATTATAACGTGAAGAAGCAATTGCTGCTGCCTCTTATGTAAAAAGTTTGTATAACTTCTAAGATGAGATTTTTAAGGAACCTTAGAATTAGGATGATATGAAGACAAAGATGGAGCATGGCTATAATGTATGATAATTTGTTGGATTCTATAGCCTATAATAATTTGTTTGATTCTGCTACTAGATATTAAGGTACAGGGGATGTCTAAGGATAATGTTGCACATTTTGAGATTCTGATTTGTTGGTGGGAAAAATAATGGAAGTGAGGGAATCAATCTGGAACAATGTTAAGGTCAGTTTCTCCTTCGGCAGCAGAGAATTGGAACCTGCCGGCCAGTACAATATTGAAGACCCATTCTGGGTACAGGAGGGATTTATTTATTCTGTTTCTTTTGGAGGAGGCAAGAATTTTAAGTCTTTGGGAATTTTGGATGTTGATTTATCCATTAAATATGGATAACTGTAAATTTACATTTGTGTTCTAAAAAAAAGCAACGCCATCATCTGAGATTACTATAGTGCTTGCACCAATATCAGAAGACTATAATCTCTTGGGTGACATTGTAAATGAGTTGTGACCTTGTAAGCCTATAAATATAAGAGCTGATTGGCAACATATGATGCTAAGTCAATTGAGGAGGCAAGACAAGACAAACATAATATTGAAGTTTAGCTTTGTATTAGTGTATTCATGTTGTAGTCTCATATTTTATGGTGTGCTTGCAATTCTGTGATATGTTATACTGAATTATGCAGTAAGTAGCAGAATATATGATAGAAGAGTTAACCAACATAATGTTATAATCTAGGAATAATAAATAATATAATATATAGTATATACAATGAATTAAGAATAACTACTAAAATAATAATAAACATCGTTAAGATAGTCTAGATGAATTGACATATCCTTTTTGAGATCAAATCCTTTGGTTGGAAGGAGAGTTGATTGAGTACGCTTCCAATGAACATTTAGTTGAGCAGCACTGTGATAGAACTCATGTTTAGTACTGAGTATGGATAACCTGCAATTTTTTTGGTCTACTCATTGTGTTGTTCTATGGTCTTGTCAAAATTTCCTCATATCTTGGACTGCTTTGAGGTTTGTCTTTGGCTATATTAAGATTTGTCACCTCTTCATTAGCTATAGCTTCCTTCTAGATATTTATAAACAATATTTTTATGCCTATCTGTTCAAGGATGATAATTGGTACTTGGGGTCAGGTTGGTTTCAAATCAACCGTCAACACCAGAAAGTCGGTCATGAATGATTGATTTCAGTCACCAACAACATTCTGTGAAAATCCATGTAATCCCTGCAAAGCTTCACTACTGACAATTCACATGAAGCCGAAAATCCTTCCATATTTTCTTCTACTCTTCCAAACTAAACTCTATTTCTTATGTTGTAATAGTTATGAAAAAAGTTAATGTGGTTAGTAACAGGTGAAGAATGATCTTCTGATACTTTTATAAATGTAGAATTGGGTGCAAAATATATGCAATTCTTATAAAAAAATAGATCACTTGAAAAATATACCATCTGTCCTCTTGAATCCTTTCTGATTCTTGCTGAATGGCACCTACACTTGTGCCTCCCATTTAGTTAGAAACATTTACATGCATTGGGTTGACCCCACTAACTAGGTAGACATGTAATCCCTGCAAACTGCAAAGCTTTCACTATTGACAATTTACATGAAGCCAAAAAATCCTTCCATATTTTCTTTTATCGGCTTCCAAACTAAACTTTATTTCTTATGTTGTAATAGTTCTGAAAATAGTTAATGTGGTTAGCAACAGGTGAAGAATGATCTTCTGATACCTATATAAATTTAGAATTGGGTGCAAAATATATGCAATTCTAATAAAAAAATAGGTCACTTGAAAATATATCTGTCCTCTTGAATCCTTTCTGATTCTTGCTGAATGGCACCTACACTTGTGCCTCCCATTTAGTTAGAAATGTTTACATGCTTTGGGTTAATCCCACTAGCTAGGTAGACACTTATATTACTACGCTTTTGCCTTGGTTTTTAAGCTTCTTTTTGGTTGTGTTGGGCGTATATCCGCATCTAACTGACTTACTTTGGTTATCTGCTAACATTAATATAAATTATCCTTTTTTTTTCTTGTTTTTCTTATAAGTGTTAATTTAGTTGGGCATTTGTCTGAGTCATTGCAATTGTGATAATTTTCTTTTCCATATGGTAGTTAAAGCAGTTTTATGTTAGTACAGTTTTAGGTCAATTAGTTGAATGTTTCTGTTGATTAAATCATAGTTGAAAAACTTGCCAATTGCAAAAACTTGCCAAGCCCGGAAAATACGGTATGGAAAAAACTTGGCAAAAACTCGGAAAAAACTCGACAAAAAACTCGGCAACTTAAAAAATTGCTTAAACTTCATTAAAAATGCATTTTTTTTGCAAAATTCAATGATAAGATGCATCCAATGAGTCAATAAAATGAGTACATAGAAGAAACAAGCTGAGTCTTGTTATATTTGATTGATTTGAAAGAAAATTAGATACAAAATTGCATTCTCATGTGGAATGCTCAATACGCTGATACTAATAGTCTGAAACAAAATGAAAATAGCAAATTGTTTTTGTAAAACTAAAGGTAAATAGTGGAGAGTACCTAGAAAATTAAATGAATTCAATGGGAGTTTGAGGGCAATGCCCCCAATGGGGTCAAGGGGCAGCGCCCCTAGTGGGGTTGAGGGGTAGCGCTCCTCGTGGGGGTTTGGGGGCAGTGCCCCCAATGGGGTCAAGGGGCAACGCCCCTTGTGGGGGTTTGGGGGTAGCGTCCCCAGCAGGGTCGAGGGGTAGTGCCCTGGGCGTGCTCTTGTGGGGGCAGCACCCCTAGTGGGATCAAGGGGCAACGCCCCTTGCGGGTCTGGGGGCAGCGCCCCAGCGGGGTTGAGGGGTAGTGCCCCTCAGGGGGTCCTAGGGCAGCGCCTTGGGCGTGCTCCCTGTTGTGATACAGGGCGGGGTCAAGGGGTGGAGCCCTTGCCACCAATAATCACAAATTAAGACCTCCAAAATCACATAATCCTTCATGGTGTACATCATTTTGCATTAACAATAAAACCCAAATCAAGACCATCAAAACCACACAAACCTTCATGGAACACATCATTTTAGTGTTTTTTCTAAAGCAGAGCACGCAAATGAATGAAAAAAATAACCCAAAAAGCCTTTTTAGCTGGCTGCCTGGGCATTTTCCAGATCGTGCGAGTTTTTTTCAAAAACTCTTCGTACTTTATGGAAAAACTTGCCA
Organism: Sequoia sempervirens; assembly: GCA_007258455.2. Classification (NCBI taxonomy): domain Eukaryota; kingdom Viridiplantae; phylum Streptophyta; class Pinopsida; order Cupressales; family Cupressaceae; genus Sequoia; species Sequoia sempervirens. The sequence continues at coordinate 29,364 of VDFB02357145.1, read as the reverse complement.
AAAGTATGGTGAGTTTTTCCAGAAAGTACAGTGAGTTTTGTTGGCGTACAATTGCTTGGGAAACTTGCTAGCCAAAAAAACTCGAGAGTTTTTTTTAACTCACCGAATTTTTGGCGAGTGTTGCAACTATGGATTATAAATCACCTGAAAAAATGAACCAGCTGTCCTCTTGAATCCCTTATGGTTCTTGCTGCATAACATCAACACTTGCACTCCCAGTTAGTTAACTTTTTTGCGCTTTGGGTTCACCCCATTAGTTTGGTAGAAACTTCTATTACTGTGTCTTTGCCTTAGTTTTTTAGCTTCTTTTTAGCTTTGTTGGGTGTATTTTTTAGCTCTACTGCCTGACTTAGTTCGGTTACCTATGGGCATTAATACAATTTGTTTATATTTTTTCTGATATTTCTTATATCAAAAGAAAATGTACTTAAGCAAGTTGGTATTTGTCTGGGTCGTTGCAATTTTGATAATTTTCTTTTTCTTGAGCTAGTTAAACTAGATTTATGTTTGTCAGTTGTACTCTTTCTGTTAATTAATGGACTTCTATAGGTCAATTAGTTGTTAGTGTTGGTTAACTGAATCCTTGTCAGTCCATTGACTATTTTTGTTGGTAAATAGAATTCCAATTAAAAATCAAATCACACATGCAGAAAGGGGATAAGTTCTAAAGAAGAAAACAACTACAAATAGGCCTCTAGGCCTTAGAAATGTTATATGTTGGGAAGCTACGTTGCACGAAACACCTCCTACTTATCATTTCTCTCTTGAATATTTCTGGTTCTGAAACAGATGCCCATCCTTGGGGGAATTGTTTCCAAAATGTGGGAAATGGGGTGGGCTGTTCCTGAAAGGGCTTAGAAATGACACTTGCATTTCTGGACCACAATGAAATACCCCTACATTGCTGATTTTATATGCATGCCGATTTCATTAATTAGCAATATGCTCTTGTCAATACAGCCAACGGAATCATTCTTGCATTTGTTTTCTTCTGCTTGGCCTGTATTAGTGTTTAGTGTTGCTTCTTTTGTAAATATATTTAAGCTTGCTCAGAATCAACTAAAAATAACTTAGTCTAGACCAATTTAAGCAAAAATTTTAGTAAGGGTTGAAAGGGTCAGAAAAATGCCAATCCTATGGTCTGAAAGATCCATGAAATTTTTAAACCTTTGGCAAGAGTTCACTGCTCTCCATCTTGAGGGTTAGTACCTGAAAACAGCAAACTGATGGTTCTGTAGTGTTCAAAAGTGGTCTACATTAATTAGATCTTCTGGGTTTAATGCTATAATAAAGTTGTCCACAGAAAAAACAGATTTGCATGGATATCAGATTTCGTGCACATTCAAGAGTGGTTCAAAGGTGAACATCAGAAACAAAGTGCACTTTCATCTGCACGCATGTTCCTGAAGTGCCAGTGAAGCTCTGATCTGCAAAAAATTCGGCGCTTGCCAAAAGGTATGTGAATTCCAAAAGGAGTAAAATACTAAACTTCATATCAACTATTAAAGATACAAAATGCCTGTCTTATAGCCCTTTATTAGAATATATGACAGTTTAGGAAGTCATGGCGAGCTTCTAATTCTCTGCATTCTTGGCACTTGCACAGGGTATAAAGGTTGCACATTTCTGTATAGTTGAATTGGGTTTTTAAAATTTAAAAGTTTCCTTTCAACAATTCTGTTGAAAACAGGTTTCCTCGATTAATTGAAATACTGTGCTAAATCTGTATGCAAATTATATGTAAAAAATAAGTTGAAAATAGAGAAGATAGAAGTATTAGAAAGCTGTTTGGAAACACTGTTTCATTTAGAATATTCTGGTTGCTATATGTCTGAAGACATACAAAACCTTGCTAGATGTAGATTTGGGTGCAAATGTCGTCCAGGGTTACATCTATGGTTCATGTTCAATGTCTTCCATGCCCTCCAACGCTCATACCCTTCCTAAGTATATGTAATAGATCTTATAAGTCTTACGTTGGGGTCCCATGAGGACTTCAGAATCTATTTTCAAGGAGCAGGGGATCTCATGAAGTTAAAAAAAAAATGCTACAAGATTAATTGGAATCTTACCCTGAATTATAGCAGCCCTTACTTTTTAGGGCTGCAGATTTGAACCGGTGAAAATAATATTTATTTATTTATTCTAATCTCTATATTTCATGAGACCACCAGCTTCTTTAAGTTTCAGAGCTTAAATTTTAAGCTGAACTGCACTACTAAATTAATGGGACCACCAGTTTTAAAATATTCCTAAAAATCTCAACAGTACCCACTGAAATTTAGGAAGCCCCATCCATGGAACCAGCCTTGGGGAAAAGCTTCCTTCCAGGATAAGTTGACATTGAGTTTTCACGAGTTGCTATTTTCGATGTGCAAATGAAATGCAAGCCCGAAGGACAGCTACAGTGAAGAGAATAACTGCTAGGACGACATATTTTAAAGTTGGTTTAAGTGTGGAAAATGCCTTTAAGGTTGCAAAGCCAACAGGGGCAGTTATATTGGGCACGTTGGCCTATTTTGTGTTGCACTATGCTTTTACATGGTAACTTCAGAGAAACATAGGGTGCTATACAACAATAGACTAGAGTTCTACTAAAAAAATTGAAGAAGGACCAGCATCTTTTGGATATCTAAAAAAAAATAAAAAATTAAAGGTTATGTTTTAGGTCACTATTAAGTGAGACATCAATTTGGTATATGAGATTCACTATGTGGAAATGGTAAGGATTTCATTTAATTCATCCGATAGGGTTTTACATTCTAAAATTGAAGAGGAGCATATGCTTTGTGTATTTGTACTTTTCTCCCAATTATAAAATTGGATATATTTAATATATCAAGAGTTAATTTTGTATGACAATAGATTTATTAGTGTTATTATCTAACTTTGAAAACTATAGTGTATATTTATGTTTTAACTATAAACATACAAAAATGCATATTAAGATTTCCATCATTAATGTATAAAGTGACATCCAACAATATGAATGTTTTTTATTAGATAAGCACTTTTGACCAGAGTAATGAACTAGAAGAGGGTTTTGAAAAGGTGCCAAAACCTTGTACAATAGGAAAAAGCAACATCCACGGGAGACTCAAAAACAAAAACAAGAACAGAGAACCTAGCAAAAACCAAAGAGACTCCAAGGAAACAACAAAGTCTTAGTAAAGGAGCAGTCCAGACTCGATCATGGAGGTCAATGGCTTTTGGTGAGGAGTAGAGTATTGGTACTCAAGTGCCAACCTTGAAGAGGAACCAAATTCGAGCACTGGTAACTTAATCACAACTTACCTTGAATAGGAACCAAATGCGAGCACTTGAAACTTAATCATAACTTTGGGCATACTTCTGTCCTTTCGTGCATATCCCCACGCTTCCTCCATTGGGCTCACCACTATATCAATAACCTTCTTTTTGTTCCTTGTGTTATGTTGCTCTTTAACAAATTTTTGACTATCTTTCCAAACCATGGGAGGAGTTGTACCATTTTTTTTTTGATAATGGTGATGTTCTTTGGCAACTTGATAGGAATAGGAGAAGTGCCTAGCTCTATGGCAATACATGTAAACTTTCGATGATGGCTCGTGTATTTTTTGCTCCCAAGTACCATATTTAGAACAATGTTTTATAACTTATGGTAGTTCTCGATTAGTTTCAACACAAACGCTGAATCTAGCAAAGACCAAATGTTTCATGGATTTTGTGACATCATCAATGGATAAAAATTGACCAAAATATTTTGCAATACCTTGAAAAACTTGTGCATGCCAAAATTCTAAAGGGACCCTTGGTAGTCTAACCCAAATAGAGGCCAAACCAAGGCTTTCCTTGGTAGCATCAAAACTAGTAGACCATTTTTTTAGCCGATAGGCTATATATTGAATCGACGTTAAGCCGAAACTTGTCTCACGCCAGTATACAGTTTTTTTTTTTTTTGATCTTTTTAGATCTTTCCGTCCGTTTTTTCCACCAGTATACAGCTTTTTCTGCTCATTTTTCCACCGACCAAAAATTAAAATAAAAATACCTGTAAGTGCTACAGCAGCAGCAAAATCCCCTCCGACCACTCTCCCTGGCTGTTTGTTGATTTAAGTGCCTTGCGGACACACAACACAGATAACCCATCTTAGCTACTGTTTCTTTCCCCCCGTATGATGCGAGATAGATTGCAACTAAGGTAGCAACAGTTTGGTTTGTTTTGTTTGTTTATTTATTTCAGATCTTTGAAGCAGCAACAGCTGCCACTGGGACCAGTAAGAAAAACGAAAAGAGAAATGTCTGCCATTGGAACCAGTAAGAAAAGGGAAAAGAGAAACGAAAGGCAAATTGGGCCTTGTGGTTTGGATTTTAAGGCTGCTAATTTATTTTTCTCTTTTTCAGCTAGGTTTCTTATTAGTGCTTGTAGTTAGGCAATACTATTGCAATGAGTTTTGTTTTTCTTAGTTAATTAGTTATTAATAAGTTAGCTTTCAACCAATCAAAAACAATAATTTTTTTTAAAAAAAAATTAAATTAAATTTTGTAAAGTGAACTTGCAAAATATTTAATTTTATAAATTATAAAAATTATTTTTCATCAATATGATTGGTTAAGAAGTTGTGTGTTATTGGAGGATTTTTAGGAGAAGTGAAAATGAACTATTGTTTTGCGTAGTTTTGAGAACTAAGAACTATTATTTTGCCTAGTTTTGGGAATTAAGAACTATTATTTTGGCTACATTCAACTATTGTTTATATAACTTTCATGATTATTGCACAATACTATTATATAAATTTTATGTTTAAATAATAATTATTTAATTTTCATATATTTATACTATATAATCATTTCATTTTATTTATATTTTATTTAATATAAAATAATTTAAAAAATTCTTTTTTAAATTTATATTATATAATCAATAAATATTATTTAATGTAATATAATAAATATATAGTGTATTATACATATTATCATAATTATTAGATAAATTTAATATTCATATAATTATCATTTTTTCCTTTTAATTATATTATACTATCATTTGATTTTTTTTAATATTTATAATATCTTTATAATACCCTTTATTCTATTAATATAAACATGCATTATCATACAATTTACATTATAATATTAATTATTTATATAATTTTAATAAATATTAACATTAATTTGACATTTTTAAATATTATGTTAATACTATAAGTAACAAAATTAACATTTAGTTTTATTCACATTAACAAAACTTACATTTATTTTTATTAAATTTAAAATACTATAATTAAAATAAAGGCAAGTACTAGCCACTACTTGGCACTTGTTTCCATAAGCCTTCGCTATGTGGTTTCATTACTCTCTAAGACTACAATTCATCGGTTGTCATTTTGCAATTAAAAAGATTTGGTTTTAGATTTTGTGAGCATTGTTTTCCCATATCCCATTATTCATATTTTTGGCTACTTGTTTGGGGGTAAACTACTCTTTTAATAATAATGTTTTGCAATTAGGTTGAAGTGGAAGATTGGTCTCAATTTAGTTGGTTAGAGTTTCCTTAACATACAACGTTCTTTGTTTTATGTATTTCAATGTTGTGAAATCAAATTTTAAAACTTAATTGGTATTAAATTGTCAAATGTTTTTAGCCCATAAATTATATATAGAATGAACTAAAAATATTAAATTAAAAAACTTCAAATAAATTGAGTTAATATAGTTTCGTAAAAAATAGTCAAAATTGTATATAAAAATTACATACATAAAAATATTATTCTATATCTCAGATATTGTAAATTAAATTAATATGTCTTTTATGTATGCATAAAATTGTACTCTCTAAAATTAATTCATATATAATTTTCTATCGGTGTAACCTTTGCACCTCCTTCCGGTGTAAGTGCTAGTTTAAGAAAAAGGACAAACTTACCAAGGAACCAAGTACCTCTCTATTGAATTCGTATGCTTTACTCCAAATATTGGAAGGAAAAAAGAAAAAATCCATTTGTCATTATTGGCACCAGAATTTGACTAGCCACTTCATCTTTTAATAACCTACGTTCAAATAGTATCAATGTTTAGACATAAGCCAAAAAATTTCCCAATGAGAGTAGTTTCCATGTAGGCAACAATAGTCAATTGCCTCATTGGAAACCTTAAGATTAATGGATTGAGACCTTTTTGACACCTTGAATAATTGGGATTGATCAAAAACAACTAAATCCATAGCAAGGGAAAGGGGGTACTCCTTTAAGGAGTGAAACCCCTCAACAAAACTCCCAATCCTCAAACAAGGACCAATCACAATCCTTTGCTCATCTTGAGTAGAGGCCACAAGCATTGCCTAGTCAACTTCATTAGAAGTAGATGCCATGTGAGATAGCATGCAAGGATCAATTAAAGGAGATTCAAAACCAATCACTAGGGGGAGAAGAAAGCCTTTCCTTAGCCCCCTAACCTGCTCCTGGTGAAGGGAGATTGCCCCTCAAACACAACCTTACACAGACAACAAAATTAAGGAAGAACAAACATGCAACTTTATTATACTTTCATGAAATCACCTACATACATGCAATCAAATGCAATACAACTATTTGTTTACAAGATTGCTATTACAAAAATATGGGTTGCAAATACATGCAGAAAATCAAACATGTAAGTTTGCGAATGGCAATAAAGGTCACTGAAACCCCAATCTTCGTTTTGTGTTGAAAAGTAGGAAATTCATCTATCTTTCCATCTAGAATGGATCTTTTTCCATTCATGAACACTTTATATCATTTTTCCACTTTCCAACAAACTATCACTTCTATTTTGGTGCCAAATAGATCCAGTTGTCCCTTTTTTTGGGCCTAAGAAAATTCCTAAAATTTAGTCCAACTTTTGGGGGCCATAACTTTTGACTCAGGCATCACATTGACAAAACTGTTTACACCGTTGGAAAGCTCTCAACGAGCGGAAGGTCCTCCAAGGAGAACTTGGATTTTTGACCATTTTTTGGATCCATCTAGAACCTCTAGGTGCCTCAAAATTGATTAAATATTTTTAAAGGGATTTTGAAGAAAAATATTAATATTTCACAAATGACAAATGGTATTGAAGTGATTTCAGTGATTTCTTCACCATTGGCTTCATTTCATGATTCTGGAGTTATGCGTAATATTTTTTGTCCATACGTGCACAAATGCCAATTTACTAAAAATAGTAGCATGCTATTTTTAGCCCTTCCAACTTACTAAAAATAGTAACTATGCCATTTTTAGCCCTTATTAAAAATTTATTCACCAAACCTAACACAAATCAAAATAAACAATTTGTTTTTTTTGAGGATGCAAGATTTCCCTTACACCTTAGATGCTCTTGCATTAGCTCCATTGTGGGTTGCCATAGAAATCTCCTTGACAATCACAAGGACAAACCATATGCAAGATTTTCTATCCATACGTGCACAAATGCCAATTTACAAAAATAGTAGCATACTATTTTTAGCCCTTCCAACTTACTAAAAATAGTAACCATGCCATTTTTAGCCCTTATTAAAATTTATTCACCAAACTGAATAAATCAAAATAAACAATTTGGTTTTTTTTGAGGATGTAAGATTGCTCTTGCACCTTGGATGCTCCTGCATCAACTCCATTGTGGGTTGCCATAGAAATCTCCTTGACACACCCTTGCCCCATTAGGCGAGCCTCTAACAACAAATCCAACAACATTTTGTATTTCTTCTCAGCCCCATTGTTCAACCAAAAGTTAGTTTCTGAAGCATCATCATCTGAAACCCCAACATTCAAAACTTCATTGATAGAAGCACCATCACTGATGACGCCATTGTACAAGGCAAGTAAAGTCTTCACAAGTGTTTTCTTCTTCATTGCCTTTGCCATCACCTTCCCACACACCTCCACAGAAGGAATCCAAGCAAAGGGGAGCAAAGAGCCCCTTTAGAGGGTCTCCCAAGGTCCCTTATTTCAGACAAAGAAGAAGACATGCCCAAAAGAGGAAGGCATCTGCAACATAGTCCTTCATGCCTCTAGCCACAATGTCAAAAGGGTTTCAATGTCTTTGTCCACATCCTCATCACCCCTCAACAAGGTAGCCCAACCATCAAGAATTGATTCATCCTCTCCATCTTCATCATCCCCTTCATTCGATCCAAAGTTGCTCCCACTCCGTGTCTTTTGAAACTCCTTTCACACTTTTTTTCTGGATCTCGTTCATCTTGAAATCATAAATTATTTCTTAATATAACAATATGAATGTTCTTGAAAGAGAACAAATAACATTTTGTTTAGTACTTATTTAAATTAGAGCACTTCAAAACGTTACACCCTAGGAAGATTTTAGTGGTTTTGGTCCTCATGGCTATGGTATAGTCTAGGAGGAAACAATCACTATTTAGAACACAATACGTAATAGAGCAACCACTCAACATGCACAACACATGTAATAGAGCAATTTCTCAACATACATAATGGAGCAATCGTTGAATAAGCCTTGGCCAAGACAATCCCCAAGTGTACTTTGTACTCCAAGTTGGACACACTTTATGTGCCCCATCTCTAATGCCCATAGCTCACAAAACCATTTTCATCCTTAAGTGATCTCCATGCTCTTTCTAAGTCTCACATAAATGTTTTATATAACCTTTTAAGGGGTGGTCTCCAAACCATCTCACCTTTTTACAAATGTGACTTATCATAATTATTTAATAAATAAAGTTATTTTTCCTTTAAAAAAAACTTTGTATAAATATTCTTTATTAATTGTCATTTTAATCAAAAAGGTCATAATAACCTTTTTCTTTCTCCTTTCTCATTTTAAAAGGTTATTCATAGAAAATTGGCTTTCTTTTTTGTTCAAGGAAAATGTCCCATAATAATTTTTCCGTTGAAATCATTTGTTGTCCTTAGTAGTAGGAGACATATCTGCATCACAACCTATAAAACACATAATCAATAAATGAAAATAGGGACTATGAACACATTCATTATTCATGCAATATTGTCAACATCATAACGTTTCTATTTTTTTTTTTTTTAACTTAATCTATACATTTTTTAATTTATAAATCTTTTTTCAATATTTCTTTTTGCTTTCATTTTAAATTCACAAGTTCAATAATCACTTTTCTAATCAAAATTATGATATATCTTATGAATATATCATGAATTTACAATTGAAGAGCTAATGCTAAATTCCATATGTTTAATCTTGTAACTTTCAACTTTATCATTTTGCTCACTCATGTATCCTCTTTTTATTAAATATATATGTTTTAATCTTTTATATGTAACTTCAACATTAAATTTATAAATATGTGATTACATAGCACTTACCTAGTGAATGAGATGCATATTCCACACTATGCAATCATTCATCGTTAAGTACCGTATAATCTATATACTCAAAATACATTCCAATCTTATAGTGGTGCATTATGTACCACACAAATATCCTCTTTTCCTATACCAAATACAATTGAATGAGAAAATGAAGTTCATGCCATTTCACACAACCACTCAAATAAAATTTGAGGACAATTTTTGAATCCAACAATGATGTAATGTAAAATAGCTCATTTCTATCAATAGCATATTTGTAACACCTAATCTAGTGAAAATATCTTTCACCATATATCACCATGTCATATACTCATAGGTAATGACACAATGCAACATTCTTATTAAAGTATTGTTTTATTTATAATCATCTATTATCTTTTAGTATTCTTTATTCTTTTTGCTTTATTAGTTGTAAGTCTTATCCTTTTAATTGTCGTTCTTATCCTATTTAGATAAAATATTTGTAATATTATTTATGGACGTTTTAACTCCTTTGTTTAATATTAAATATCTTGGTAATCACCATGTCTTATTTTTTCGTAATATGGTATCAAAGCCCAGGTTGAGCTTTGAAATTTGAGAAAGTGAACCATCCTAGGGATTATCATTAGTAGTGATAGATCGTGGAATTGCATGCAAAGCACAACGAAGAGCCAAAAGACAACACACCTATGTAATTGCACAAAGTTATACAGAAGTGTCAAGGATGGATAATCACAACCTATAAGTTCAAATAAAAATATTGAATTTTTAGAGGTAAAATTGTGGGTTTATTTGTTGTGTAAATTCATGTGATTTTTTTGCAAGGATACATCATAAGTTTTGTATGCTAAAAAAGTGGATTTTTTTTCCTTGAAAAGTTGTGCATCAGGAGAAATTGTGGGTTCCTTTTTCTTGTAAGAATTGTGTGCAAGGGTTTCGCCTTGAGTTCATATTTGAGCTATTTTTTATTCCCGTGTAAACATTTGATGACCAGGCAACAATGTGTTGTCATGAAAATCATGATAGAGTTATGAATCACAACCAAATTTTCACAAAAAGACAGAAAAAATAAAGAAAAAATGAGGGTTTTTGAGTTGATTTTTGTAGTTCACTTGACTAGGGTTTTAGTAATTTGTGGTTATGTCCTAGTTCAAACCTACTACGAAGGGTTTGAAAGTAGCACTAGGTTTTATTTTTGATCGTAATTAGAAAATGAGATTTTAACTTTATTTTTACAAAATCATGGATATTTAATGTTGACTAAGGTTTGATCTTGAATTTTTTAGGTATTTTCCATTTTTTAGGGTTTTTAGGATTTTTTTAGGGTTTCTACAATAGTGTGATTAGAGGGTTATTCTGTGATTACAAGTTGTGAGAGGGAAGGTGTCCTCTTTACTCAACATCATGTTGGAAGGCAACTAGCATTTTATTCGAAATAATTACAATACTTGGAAGAAATGAACGCTCATAATATGTATTGAGCATAGATGTCTCAAAAATATTATCCCTTGTATCAACACTCAACTAATTATTGTGGGTAAAGACCAAGACAAGTTTGATGAACTTGATAGAGAAGTAATCATGTTAATACAATTATAAGTGATTGATGAAATGCTTTTAGAGGTTTATATAAAGGCATGACTTGTACGAAGAATATGCCCTTTTCAATCATGATGGATGAGAAAGCATCCTTGCAAGAGCATTTACTTATAATCAAGGACATTTGCAATTAGTTGATAGCCATTGGTTGAAAGATGGAAGAAGTGGACATGGTGGTAATTGCGCAAAAAAGATTACCACATGCTTATAATCATTTTATTGAGACATTCAATATCACCTTTACCAATGTTGATTTGAATTTTGAAGGGCTGTGCAATAAGCTCTTACAGTAAAACAAATAGAAAAAATAGTTTGGTAGTAGCAGTTAGACACAGAGTGTGCAACAAAAATTTGTAGCCAAAGATAAGGGCAACAAAAAATGGTCATAGAAGAAAGGACAAGGTACTAATGAGGATATTTCAAAGATTTTGAAAAAAAATCATGTCACTATTGTGGTAAGATTTGTTATATGAAAAAGCATGATAGAAAGAGGTTGGATGAAAAAAATCCAACCAAGATGGGCCTTCACAAAAGGATCATGTCACATAGAATTCTAAGAAGGAATCAACCTTTTGCGAATTCATGGCCAAATGACCAACAAATCAACCTAATCCATTTGCATGGTATATATATTCAATAGAATCACATCGTTTCTCTCATAGGAAAGATTGGTTCACGAAGTAAACAACTTGCTTTGATTTAGTGATCTTCGATAACTTAGTGAGTACACAGTTGTTGGTAGAGGTGATGTGCAAATATCCTTTGAAGTGAAAAAAATACTTTTTCTGAATGTGTACTATGTGAACCAAAAAGAAAATAGGTGGTGGAAATGCCACTAATCTCCTTAAGTCATTCAAGAATGTCCTAGGAACCCAAATTGGATTGACTAACAACCCAAAGGTGAGTCAATTCACAACAAGGAAGACCTAGGAGGGGGTTCTTTAAACTTTGAGGGGTTCACCACCAAGCAAAAGCTTGGAAAAAACAACTTAACATTCAACTCACAAAACCTAGTAATGCAAGTCAAATGAAGAGTGCAAATGATGAAATTAAGCAACAAGTTAGGATGTGTGTACCTGGGAAGTCTGGAAATGTGATGAGGATTCTGGAAATGCAAAAATGCTGTCAAAATATGCCACTGAGGACTAAGACACCCTTATTGTTGTCTTAGTCCAGCTGCTATTTTTTGGGGGAAATGCAAAATCTTTGGATCTTGAAACAAAATCTAAAAGAATCTCTGCAAAATACCCTTGGGAGGACTAAGACGCCCTTGCTACCGACTTAGTCTCGTCTTAAATTTCTATAATCTCTTGTTGTGATTTTGATACTCAATGTTTGCACTTCCTTTTCTTAGATCTTAGGTCCTAAAACTTCTAGATCTTCCCTATAGGCAAGTTTTCGTGAAGATGACAAATTTTCAATGCAACTTTGCAACTTTGCACTTGAAATGATCTTCAAGTCTTCAACCTAAATCTACAATCACAAAAATGCAAGAGAGGAAAAACTTATTGATTGTTAGTGTTATCACCTGAAATTTGTACCCTGTTGAACCTGAGGTTCAACACCTCAGTGTAACATGGGAAGACCTCTAAAGATGTGGGTTTCTTGTAAACAGAGATCAACCTCTGGAGAAGGCTGACTTCCTTTGGTATCACCTAACTACTTGATCTTTGTGAGATAAAAGGAGAAAGAATACATAAATTGGAAAAAACTACTCCTATGGTGATACATCAAATTTTTTCAAACATGAACAACTGATTAGCACACAATTTTCAATTGACTAGTAAAAGCTGATATGCACAACTCAATACTCATATGATATCACATAAATGTTTTATAAGAAAGCTATGATACATGCAGTCCTAGAGGGATGATAAATTCTCCTCACAACGAAAACCGTTTGCATCACTAACATAACCTATAACTTGCAATATACACATCTCCTCTGCTTAAAAGTGCTATTAATGAGACAATTAACAAGGAATAAGAAAAAAAATCACATGTAAATTTATCAATCATTCGACACACGTAATGAAACAGATAACTGAGAAGGCAGAAGTTGCTTTCTCTAATTGATCTCCAAAAGGTGAAACTGTACATTCAATGTCTATAAATGAGTTACAAAACTCAGTATTCCCCTTTAAGAACTTATAAAAGTCACAAGAATAGAAGAATATGCAAGTCAAAACTGCCTCTAGGAGAGGCAAAAAATGAGATATATACAAGAGAGTGTTGGCCCCCTACATTAGGGTTTTCAAAAATGAGTCGACGCCTAAACACGTCGGCTCTAGAAGCGCCTAGAAAGAAGTCAATGAAACATTCAATGCGCATCCCCGCTCCATGTTGGAAAGAGATCGCTCCTAGGGAAATCTTTAGATCTTTTATAGCTGTCAATATTAACTTGCAACCCTTGAGTCTGCCATTAAGATTTTGTTAGGGTTGCCTTGAATGCTCTGCGACATAGTCATTAATGCTGCTCTACTTCTCTAGCTGACATCTCCAATTGCTATTGTGACTCGCGGCTACCTCCCCTTCGAGAAGCAGCATCAAATTGATTTACTAGATTCAAGTGTCATTACTAACTGATCACCTTCGATCTCAGAGTAGAGCGATGTCGGCATGCTCCGTCGATTTCGTTCGCAAGGGGGAGTCAAACAGCTCGTGATTTTCCCTAGCGCCTTCTGATCGGTCGAGTTTGTGCCAAGTAGATTCCAAGGTAGTTAAAGGTTGCTTCAGAAGGATCGCATGTTGGCCAGACCTTGGATGTCGGGGAGAAGTCATAGCAAGCTCCACCGGGTCACACCGATGCCAATTCATTCAGAAAATATGTCGTTGTTGGCCAAACCTTACGTGTTTCAAGGAGACCTCCTAGTGAGCCACCATCTCTCGGCAAGCACATCCATGTCGGCAAGACACTACCGAGTCGGCGGGATCTCATAGTGATGCAGGATCTTTCTTCCCGGGCTCACTCTGTATCGGTTAGACCCTTTCGGGTCGGTGAGACCTCCTAGTGAGCTCATTTCATATTGAGAAAACCTTCTTTGGTAGGCGAGTCCTCTTGCCAAGCTTCCTTTTGTCTCCTTTTCTGAGTTCATTTTGCCATCTCCCCAAGCTCCTCTTCATTCGGCAAGGCATCCGAGTGTCGATGAGACGTTTTACCGAAGGCAGAATGTTACCCCGAGACCCCTCAGCTTTGGCAAGAGTTGAATGAAGTCTCCCTGACCACCCTTATTCTATTGAGCTCTACATTTCTTTCGGCAGACTCTGGAAAGTCAGGAAGACTTCATAGCGAGGTCTACCAGTCATGCCGATAATTCGATCGTTGAGACCATGTAATGTCCCCTTCTCGAGCATGATCTTTCCAATGACCGTTGGCCTATTCCGGAGACCTGTAGGCTACTCGGAAGGTAAAATTAGGGTTTCTTGTTTTGAAGGATGCTCTTGCTCGAGGTTGGTTGATTCAATGGCGGATTCTTTCTTGGTTTTCAGAGAGCTTCGCAGTGATATGTTCTTCTGGCATTCTGAGCATCTTCAGGAATTTACTATTTTTAGTAAATTCTATTTCTGGCAGTGTTCCTGTTGGTTTCGGCATGGTTGAATTTCTACTTCAGACTGATCAGTTGGCTTGCTCATTTATGGCTTCGGGGCTCAATTGGAGAGATAAGTCAAATTATTTAATTAAAGTCATGTTTTAATGTTATATTTTAACATTGACCCCCTTGGCCTAGCTCGTCACTTTAAGTTGTTTTAAAAGATGTCTTTATGGGTGGGCGCCTCATTGAAAGAAATTAATTATATTTCTTATAAAGTAAAGATTAACCCAAGCTCAAATTGGATGCCAATTTCAAGAAGGAAATAAAGTATTATTAAAAGTCAAAGTTTGCTTGGAAAAGTGGGACGCCTTCTATTGGAGGATTAGGGTTTGGTTCGAAAAGGAAGTTTAGGGTTTCGAGAAAGATCATCTGAAAATTATAAAAGGAGGCCTTTGGTTATCATTGAGATTATCTTTTATCTACAGGAATGTTATGCTGCCGGATTGGCTGTGGGATTGCTTCGAGGAATGTAAGCCTCCTAGCTAGGCATTGCTTCTCGCTTGAAAGATAGCGACTAGTGGTGAGATAGTATAGTCTGAGTGTTTTGTATCAAGATTTCTGCATTATTGTCATTGTGTGGCTTTGTAGTTCAGATTTGTGCATTTTAGTGAGATTCTAGAATTGCATTTTCCTCATAGCAGATTATTGTTTTTAATCACAAGTCAAAAAATACAAAAAGTGTTGTTCTGGGTATTGTCTCATTGGTTTTCTCTGTTGGAGGCGACCCTTCATGAATATTTGCAGATTTTAATATGAAGCTGATGATTTTATAATGCAAATTCGTCATTCCTTGTAGGGCGCACTTTCTGGAGTGCCTTGGGATCCGTGCCATTAATTAATAGCCACTTTTAGCTGCCTTTTCTTATAACTAAACTAGGCACCATCATTTTATAGGTCCATTGCATCAAACTTGAAGTCTTTTGGGTCTGTTTAGGGTGTTATACGAGCAAATTAGTGGATTACAGGCATGCTGGTTTTACATTTAAAAGTGCAGATCTGTACAAATCAGAATCTTAAATCTGGTTCTTGAGTGAAGAAATCAGTCTTGGTATCTTCATTAAGCAAGGAGAATCCTCTTATTAGATGTTCGTTGAATTGTTCTAACTTCATGCTCTTGGCAGGCGAATTCTTCTCATATTGTAAGCTGAACAGTAGTACTGGCAGCAGTTCTTAATCTTGCTTAATTCTAATTTGTAATGCTTATCTTACATTCTGAAGTAGCTTTGTAATAATTTATATCTCCGTCATATGGTAGCTCCCATTCCGTCTCGATCTGGAAAGCACATTCTTGACGTCGAGTATTTTCAGCATCATTGCTTATTTCCTTTCATAGCATTGTAATTCTTACACTCCGCCATATGGTCGCCTCAACTCCATACTGGATTGGGTAGCACATACTTGGTGTTGAGTTCCCTTTCAGTACTTGTAGTGGTAGAAGATCCTCTGACCATATGCTCGCCATCATCGGCGCCATTCTTGGTTAGAGTTCCTTCCAGTTCTGTTTTTGCATTCAGATCCTCTGACCAATGCTCACACCTTGCCCTCATCGGGATCCTGGTGTACATTCTGGTTAGAGTTGTTTCAGTATCGTTCTGGTTTAGAGCTAACCCTAACGACTGTGGATTGCTCTGCTTGTTGCAATTGAAAATTTGAAAAAATTTGGCTAGGAATATTTCAGTGGTATCAGAGCCAAGATCCTGCCATCCTGTGCCCAACAAAGTTCATTTGACAGATGAGTGACAGAGATACCAGACATTACGTACAGAAAGAGATGACTACAGAGAAGTCACTACTTGAGTTAATGCATGAACTGTGTATGCTAATGAAGGATCCTGACATAAAATGGGGAGTCAGAAAGATTTATGCTAAGTCTGAAAGTCGGGATAGAAAGGTGCACATGCCACATCAGAATGATCGTGAGCTTGATGAAGATACCGTGGCAAGTGATGAGTTAAGAGTAGAACCCCATAATACTTCCCTGGACTTGCATGTAATAGGAAGTGATGAAGATTAGCTTGGTGAAAAGAACAGAACGATAGTCTTGAATCCTAATAAGGATTCAACCTATGAAGGTCTTGAAGCTAAGGGCTTCACTGAAGATTTTAGTAGTACTGTTGTATGGGATGAGTTTGCTGAAGAAGAGCAAGTAGAAGGAAATACTTATGGTCCCGTTGAATCAGCCTATGAGCATTGCCAAAGTGATGAAGTTGGTAATGATTCCAACATGACTGTACCACCTCGTGTTGAAGAATTGGTGGTGGATAGTTTTACTCTTGTTGCTGTCTCAACTCCCCAAGAAGTTCCACATGAGGAAATCAGCGACATACTTTCTCATGATGGTTCCATAAAAGATAATGAAGGTGAAGTTTTCGAAACAAGCAGCATCGAAGAATCTTCACTTCATTTCGGTGGTGACATTGTTGGATTTGGGTTTGACCAGCAAACCAAACCATTGGAAGAAAATGTTTTTGAAGATATCAGCTTAAGAGATTCAGGATCTGACTTATTCATTGAGTCAATACTTCCAGTGAAGCATGAAAAACCTCTTCCTGTTGATCATCTCAGTCAACCCCTTGGCATTTGGGATCCAGGTGTGTTGGCACCGAGGTATAACAAAGAACCTTTGTGGGATGAATTTCCCTTTGATCCTGATGAAGACCAAAATATTGTCTGCCTTGCAAGCTATGAGGAGGCCGAAGGAGAAGTTGTTTTTGATGAAGAAGCTTACTCTGAAGAGCTCCATGGTGATCCCTTCAAGTTGATTGCAGCCACCAAGGAGGATGTTGTTACTTCCGAAACTTTCAAACCAGCATTCAATGATTGTTCGTTTGAGTCAGGGGCTGCCATAGCCTTTGATCAAGATGGCAGTGAGGTGGATGAAGAGCTTGAAGACCTTACGGCTTTTGAAGAAGAAAGGTTCAATGTGGTTTTAGAACACAAGGCTGATCTACCAAGGCAAGAAGCTGATTGCAAGCTTGAGGACGAAGAAACTGTGGAGTATGTCCCTCTCCATGACACTGAACATTCTCTGTTAGTTGAGGATGAAAGACAAGAAGGTTGGAGCAGCTCTGAGGACAGCGATGTCACAAAACAAAGTTCTGATTTTGAAGAGCAGCCAACTAGCAATTCACCATCTTCGCATTCTTATGAGTGGGAAGGACAATTCAAAGTGTTCGTTGACAGGGAAGTGCAAGCTCTATCCCTATTTGACCACGCACATAGCTTGGTTGAAGAGCTTTACTGGAAGGGTCAGCTTGAAGAGAGACGTAGAGGAGTGACCGATGAAGTTACTCTTCCTAATTTGCAACTTATCAGAGATTCCTTGGAGACCTTGAAATCCGAGTACGTGCACTCTATTGGAGAACGGGATCATGTCATTGAAGTTGCAAAGAAGGCCATTTGTGCTTTTCATGAAAATGAGAGTATGATTGATGAGCTCACTCTGGAGCTTAAATCAATAAAAGACGAGTTGAAAGAAACTCAGTTGGATCTAACAGAGGTTGAAGACCAGTTTGCAGATTTCAAACTTTTCAAGGAGCAAGAGGATGCACAAAGAGTTGAAAAAATCAATCAAGTGATTGGAGATCTTGACTGTCTTCAAAAGGAGTTTGATCTTGAAAGCATTTCAAGAAAATCAGAAGTTGCATGTGCAGATTTGGGGCAGCGAGGCTAAAGGAATGGCTTCCAAGTCTTTGACAATCCCTTCTTTGAAGTGGGTGCTGAAGCAACTTATGACAATCCTCTCTTTGTTTTGAAAAATGAGTCAAGTAGTGAAGTGACCAAGCATGAGGTCAAGCATGAACTCCAATCTAAGGATGCCTTGATATCACTCCATGAGGATGTGCCACGTATGTTGAGTAGTAATGGATGCATAAGTGGGTTTGAGGATGGAGTCTCTACATGGGAAGTGTTGATTCGAGGAGATTTCAACATCCCCGACACCAAGGTGTTAACAAAGCAAGACTTAGTAGCTGTTGGTAACTTCATTACAACAGCAAGGAGCAAAGATTTCATTTTTGTTACTCATGAAGTAGGGAAGAAAAATGGACTAGAACTCGGTGTTTGTATGCTTGTCAATCCATCCCTTGGGTTGAATGATGCTTTGGCATTTATTAGTCCATTTTTGGAGTTGGTTTTGAGGTCATTTAATATTTCATGCTCCATTGTTGTTGAAACTTTCATGGATAGGCTTCAAGGGTTCAATAGAGGAGGCATCAATCTCTTCAGTATACACTTGATCCTTACTAGCTCTTGGGGATGCATTGAGATTACCTTGCATTGTGTTGAAAATCATTTTCAGTTGGGTATCCGTGCTTGGGATTCTCAACTTGGCTTGATAAAGCTTATTACATTTGGAAAGGGCTATTGGAGGAATAAGGATCAAATTTCCAAATTTGTTGATCTTGTTCCTTTCTTTGTCCGCCACTTGATGGGGTTATTTGTTCAGCAACAATTGGGTTGGAGAGAAATTTTGAGTATGGGTTGGAGAAATGAACGATTGGTTGCTCTTGAGAGTGTTTCTCGGCTAAGACCAAGACAAATTTTGAGACTCGAGCTTGCTGTTTTGAGGGAGACCAGCCACCTTACATGTTGTGTTTCTCGCATTCAGAAAAGTTGGTTCATCACTCCTGATCAAAGAAGTGGTAGTTTTCTCATGGAGATGGATCTAGCATGTTTTCCAACCACTTTGGAGGCGTCACCTTGCAGCTCGATGGTCATCTCACATGCTCACGCTTGGGATTTTGAGTGGTGTTGTTGTTTTCCTTTGTGTAGGACTCGAGAATCAAATTGCACTACACTGATCCTAGCCCTAATCAGCAGCAATTATTTGTTCCTTCACACCTTTCCTACTCTCCAAATTCATCTTATGATGGTTTGTGATGTAAACTTTGACAGTTTACTCTCAGTGTTGATTCAGGACAGCAGTCTCTCACATGCTTTGGTTCACCATTCTGAGACTCATGGGGCTGGAACTATGAGTGTTTTCTGTAGTCTTCATGGTTGTGTCAGTATAATTCAGATGAGGCATAGTAGCTTCATGCGGAGACATGAGTATGAGTTCGTTGAGCTCTTGCAAAGGATTGCTTTCCTCCTTGCAAGAAGATTTGTAGATGTCACATTTGCAGTCATGGTTCCGTTTGTTACCATGTGGAGGTATGCTAAGGAGTTCGATTTTGATTTGAGTAGACTATCTTTCCTATTGCTTAGAATTGTGATTGACAGTAGTATGGTTGATATTGTTAATTCGGGGCATTGTGGACATGAGATGTTGCATGATTTTGATCCCCCTCCTTTAAGATCTTTCGGTTTGAGTACCATGGATGGTAACACTTTGGGGTTACAAGGAAGGTTAGTGCAGCATAGGCTTGATGATTTCACGGATGTGATCAGAGTGGTGCGACATCGGCATGGTGGGTCCTTCCTGCGATGGATTTGGGAACCAGGGATCATACTTGTTTGCGTATGGATTAGTTTTAAAATTTCTGGAGTTGTGGTGGTATTGCTTGAGGACAAGCAATTTTGGGAAGGGCGGATTGTAATGTCCCCTTCTCGAGAATGATCTTTCCAATGACCGTTGGCCTATTCCGGAGACCCGTAGGCTACTCGGAAGGTAAAATTAGGGTTTCTTGTTTTGAAGGATGCTCTTGCTCGTGGTTGGTTGATTCAATGGCGGATTCTTTCTGGGTTTTCAGAGAGCTTCGCAGTGATATGTTCTTCTTGGCATTCTGAGCATCTTCAGGAATTTACTATTTTTAGTAAATTCTATTTCTGGCAGTGTTCCTGTTGGTTTCGGCATGGTTGACTTTCTACTTCAGACTGATCAGTTGGCTTGCTCATTTATGGCTTCGGGGCACAATTGGAGAGATAAGTCGAATTATTTAATTAAAGTCATGTTTTAATGTTATATTTTAACATTGACCCCCTTGGCCTAGCTCGTCACTTTAAGTTGTTTTAAAAGATGTCTTTATGGGTGGGCGCCTCATTGAAAGAAATTAATTATATTTCTTATAAAGTAAAGATTAACCCAAGCTCAAATTGGACGCCAATTTCAAGAAGGAAATAAAGTATTATTAAAAGTCAAAGTTTGCTTGGAAAAGTGGGACGCCTTCTATTGGAGGATTAGGGTTTGGTTCGAAAAGGAAGTTTAGGGTTTCGAGAAAGATCATCTGAAAATTATAAAAGGAGGCCTTTGGTTATCATTGAGATTATCTTTTATCTACAGGAATGTTATGCTGCCGGATTGGCTGTGGGATTGCTTCGAGGAAAGTAAGCTTCCTAGCTAGGCATTGCTTCTCGCTTGAAAGATGGCGACTAGTGGTGAGATAGTATAGTCTGAGTGTTTTGTATCAAGATTTCTGCATTATGGTCTTTGTGTGGCTTTGTAGTTCAGATTTGTGCATTTTAGTGAGATTCTAGAATTGCATTTTCCTCATAGCAGATTATTGTTTTTAATCACAAGTCAAAAAATACAAAAAGTGTTGTTCTGGGTATTGTCTCATTGGTTTTCTCTGTTGGAGGCGACCCTTCATGAATATTTGCAGATTTTAATATGAAGTTGATGATTTTATAATGCAAATTCGTCATTCCTTGTAGGGCGCACTTTCTAGAGTGCCTTGGGATCTGTGTCATTAATTAATAGCCACTTTTAGCTGCCTTTTCTTATAACTAAACTAGGCGCCATCATTTTATAGGTCCATTGCATCAAACTTGAAGTCTTTTGGGTCTGTTTAGGGTGTTATACGAGCAAATTAGTGGATTACAGGCATGCTGGTTTTACATTTAAAAGTGCAGATCTGTACAAATCAGAATCTTAAATCTGGTTCTTGAGTGAAGAAATCAGTCTTGGTATCTTCATTAAGCAAGGAGAATCCTCTTATTAGATGTTCGTTGAATTGTTCTAACTTCATGCTCTTGGCAGGCGAATTCTTCTCATATTGTAAGCTGAACAGTAGTACTGGCAGCAGTTCTTAATCTTGCTTAATTCTGATTTGTAATGCTTATCTTACATTCTGAAGTAGCTTTGTAATAATTTATATCTCCGTCATATGGTAGCTCCCATTCCGTCTCGGTCTGGAAAGCACATTCTTGACGTCGAGTATTTTCAGCATCATTGCTTATTTCCTTTCATAGCATTGTAATTCTTACACTCCGCCATATGGTCGCCTCAACTCCATACTGGATTGGGTAGCACATACTTGGTGTTGAGTTCCCTTTCAGTACTTGTAGTGGTAGAAGATCCTCTGACCATATGCTCGCCATCATCGGCGCCATTCTTGGTTAGAGTTCCTTCCAGTTCTATTTTTGCATTCAGATCCTCCGACCAATGCTCACACCTTGCCCTCATTGGGATCCTGGTGTACATTCTGGTTAGAGTTATTTTATCGCTTCCGGGTTTTAGAGCTAACCCTAACGACTCATGCATTGCTTTGCTTGTTGCAATTGAAAATTTGAAAAAAATTTGCTTGGAATATTTCGCACCACACCAAGTCGGCAAGACATTACTCCGACGGCTAGAAGCTACACCAATGTCTTTTATGTCGGGGAGACCCTCTTTTCCTTGGTGAGACCTTCTTGCGATGTTGGATCTTTCTCCCCGAGCTGGTTCCTCTTCAGCAAGACCTCGGTTAGTCGCTGGGACCTTACGCCGAACTCTTTCATTTTGCCTGAGCTCCCTATCCTTTCGGCGATGAGTTCACTTTTCTTCAGTCGGGAAGACATCACTAACTCGGGAAGACCTTTTGCCGATACATGTGTCCTTGGCCGAGATCACCTTCATTCGCCGAGACATGGCCATGTTGGCAAGACCTTTCACCAATGGTTGGAAACTACATCGATGTCAAATGTTGGGGAGACCTCCGTCGAGCTCAATACTATCACCAAAACATCCCTGAGTCGCTGAGACCTCTTGGTGAGCTCAAATTTCCACGCCGAAGACTTCAACATAAAGCAATGTCGATGAGACATGTTAGTTTCGCTTAGACATCACATCGAGCTCTTGTGTTACCCCGAGCGAATGCGGTCGGTGTGACTTTCTCATATCGGTAAGACTGCTTACTGACAGTGTTTCTTCTGGTGAGACTTTCCCTGATGACTTTAAACCAACTGCTGTCGGCGAGACTTTAACTCTTCACTGGGAACTTTCTTCGAAGGAGATCCTCATGCCAATGGGGAACTTTTAGTCGTCGGGACAATCATTTTGTCTTGCCGATAGGAATCTGTAGGTGAAGCATTTAGATTCTGATGGATCCTCGGCTAATCTAAAGATGCCATCCTAAGGTCTTGGTCAATTTCTCCTTAGGAGGATAAATATGTCAAACTGACTGAGGCCAACCTTCAACGGAACTCCCTTGTAAAACTGGCGGGGCGGGGTCAAGACAAAACCGGAACCGGAACCGGAACCAAAACCCGACATGAAACTTCCCCGAAGTTTTAAGTCTGGATTCCGTTTCGATCCCGCCCCCAACAAAACACGAGGGATGAAGGAAGAAAAGGAAAATATGGGAAACCAAGGAGGAAACATCCCCAAGCAATAAAAGCGCCAATGAACAAAAGAAAAACAATGAGCCGGACCGGCCTGAACAGAACGGTAGAACCTAAACTTGGAAAGTTTCAGTTCGTTCCTACGCCCTGCCTACTGTGAGAAGGAAAGAAAACACATTAAGCAAGGTGAGACAAGGCTGGATCAAAACTAAACCGCATCCGTAATAAACACAGCAAGGCAGCTAAACAAACCCGAAAATGAAACTTTTATCAAGTTTCAAGTTTGGATTCCGACCCAAACTTGCCTCCGACAAAAAAAAGGAAGAGAGGAAAAAAGGGACAAGAAAGGAAGAAAAGAAAGGAAAACAACCACCCCACAGTCAAATGCAAGGTCAAAGAAGAAAACGAGACACACACAAGCGCGGGACCAGAACCGGAACCGGAACAAAAACGGAAACTGGAACTTTGAAAAGTTCCAATGTTTGGTTTCAGCCCGACTCTGCCTTCGACGGAAACAAAGAAAAAGGGGCTCAACAAAGATAGAAATGGTGGAAGCGGGGTCGGAACTAGATCAGAAATAGGAACCGGGACCTTGGAAGAGTTCCAAGTTCGGATCCTGACCCAGGCTCGACCCCGGAAGAACAGGGAAAAGGGCAAGAAGAAAGCAAAAGGAAAGAGGGAAAGACAGGGCAAAAAATAAAAAATGAAAATCCACCCCCAAACCAAAAACTTGCATGCTGGGCTCAACCCTCTTGGGAGCCACATTTAATCCATGTGCCGAAATGAAACATCATTTTCCCCTGCATCTGCACAAGAAGCAAATAAGTTAGAAAAAGTGATCCTGATGCAAGTGTTCCTCTATTTGGTCTTTGAGAATCTCTGAAAGCACGGGTTACCCTGCCTGATTGAGCCCATAGGTGAAAAAAAGGGTAACAATTCTGGCGACCTTTGCTGGATGTTTGCCTGCTAAACATGGAAACTAGTAGCCTAGTCCTATCCATTGGGCATGGAGTCATGGGAAAACTCAGAAACAGGCTTGGAGCAGCCTTGTGTATGGTTGTAACTCATTTGAGACTCATAGAACATAGTAGGCCGCTGAAAACTTATTGAAAACAGGAAGAAACTGAAGTGAAACTATTTACTGTGTTGGGACAACACTTAGGGAATGAAACAACAATTAAGCTAAAGTGCAAAAAACACTTGGTGAAAACATAAAACTTAACCTAATATATACAATGGAAGAACCTCATCAAACTTCAAAGCAAGGCTTGAGGTGTATCCCATTGATTGGGATAGGAAGCATTTCACCCTCAGTTGTGGCCAGCTAGTAAGCATTGTGTTCTTTGCAGCCTTGGATAATAAATGGACCCGACCACATGTTGTCAAACTTGGTGTGATGGCCTGGCTTGCTTTTTAGAACATCCCACTTCAGCACAAGATCTCCCATCATGAAATCTCTTGATCTTGTTCTCTTATCAAATGTTATCTTAGTCAGGATTTCCTGACATTCCATGTTCTTCATAGCCTTGTTTCTAGCTTCTTCCAACTCCATCAACTGAGTATATCTTAAGGCAAGTGGATCAGTATGCTCAAACAGGACCAGCTGATTGGAAATGTCTAAAGCAGGAAACTCAGTAGAGATAGGTAATTTTGCTTCTCTACTGTACACCAACATGTAAGGCGAGTTCCCAATCACCCTCTTAGGGGTAATTCTGTCTACCCAAAGAGCAATTGTTAGCTTGGTATGCCAATCCCTCTGATTGCTTTGAAGCGTCCTTTTGATATGTTAATCAAATTCTATTAGTGGACTGTGCAAGTCCGTTGCCCTAAGGATAATAGTTGGAGCTTGTGTTCAAGTAAATGCCATTCTTTAATGCCCAATCAACAATCTTCAAACCAACAAATGCCAGGGCATTGTCAGCAATTATAGAATCTGGGACTCCAAATCTGCAAACAATATTTTCATAAAAATTCAACATTGCTGTTTCATTAGCTTCTTTTAGAGGCAAAGCTTCTATCCATCGTGCAAAGTAATTTGTTGCTGTGATGATCCACTGATGGCCTGCACTTGAGGGTGGGTTAATTTCCCCTATGAAGTCAATTCCCCACTTCATAAATGGTTGTTCTATCTGAATTGGTTGCAATGGCAAAGCAACAAGCTTTTCTTTGCCTAAAAACAAGGCACATTTGGAACATCTCCTGAAATATGTATGTGCATCTTTGAACAAGTCAGGCCAATAATAGCTTGCTCTTAAAATCTTATAGGCTATTGTCCTTGCAACATAGTGACCTCCAGAGGGTCCATCATGGAACTCATGTAATATTTGACCCACTTGATCATTATCAATACACCTGAGTAGTACTCCACTGTGGTCTTTCCTATACAACACATCATTAATCAAGACGAAGGGAATAGACCGAAGCCTGTAGTACCTCCTCTTTGTTCTGTTCAGATTAGGTGGACATTCCTCGGTGTTCAATAAATGTGACATTTCTTGCAACCAGCTAGTAGCTTTATCATTTGCTGTCCCAACATTGACAAAAACTAAGTCTTGTTGATCCTCTACTGTTGCAAAATCTTCATTAGCTAGTTGCTGGCATAAACCTTTACCTCTTACCAATTTAGTGACCTGGATGTCCACATCATACTCCATAACTCTTGTGATCCATCCAACTTGTTTTTCACTTAAATCTTTGCTGAGTAAGAATTCCTTCATGCTGGAATGTGCAACTAGAAGATGAATTTTGTTATGAGACAATAGATGTCTAAATTTCTTCAAAATTTTCACAACAGCCAGCACGTGTTTTTCTACAAAGGTATACTTCTGCTCATAGTCTTCCAGACCTTTACTGAAAAAAGCAATGGGCTGTTTCAACCCTTCTACATTTTTTTGCACCAAGATTGCAGAGATTACATCAAAACTACCAAAAGCATACAAGGTAAAATTCTTACTGAAATCTGGGTTAACTAATGTTGGGGTTGAAGCTAACGCCTCCTTGATCTTTTGAAAACTGTCCCTTGCTTCTCGGGTCCATCTGAACTCCGCATTCTTTTTTAACATAGCTGTTAGGGGTTTTAGCAAGGCTGCTATATCAGGGAGAAATCTCCTAACAAAATTGATATGACCAATGAAACTTTGAAGCCCTTTCTTATGCAGAGGTAAAGGTAGTTCTAGGATCGCTGCAACTCTCTTAGGATCTATAGTAATCCCTTGCCTAGATACAACATACCCAAGAAGCTTTCCTTCATGAACAGAGAAAACACACTTCTTGGGGTTCAATGATATACCAAACTCCCGACAACGTTAAAAAACCTGCCTCAAATGGTTAATGTGATTTGCTATCTTCTTGGAATAAATAGTGATGTCGTCAAGATATACTAAGACAAACTTATACATTACATTGCTAAAGGCCATGTACATATCCTTCTGGAAGGTTGCTCCAGCGTTAGACAAACCAAATGGCATTTTCCTATACACCATTGTGCCCCACTTTGTGGTGAAGGCAGTCTTAAATTGATCTCCTTCCCTTACCAAAATCTGGTTATAACCAGAATATCCATCCAACAAAGAAAAACGCTCGTAACTCCGATATTGGGGTAAAAGCACAATAGTGTGTCACACTTTTGGCCAAATTTATGGTTCCAAGCGAACAATTTTTGACCGGAAGACATTAGGCCGAGTCACTTTCGGCCGAAACATTGTGGTGCCGATGTGGCAGGCATGTTTTCGGCCGAGAGGGTTTCGGCCGAAACCCTCTCGGCTGAATATGGCTAGCCAAAAACATGCAAAAAGTGAGCGGATCAGGTATTTATGGCTTGGAAATATCAAGAAATTTTTGGCTGAGAGTGTTTCGGCCGTTGCTCATCCGAAACCCTCTCCGCCGAGAATGTCTAGTTGGCATCCTACATGGCAGCCAACTCATCATTTTTCAGAATTTTTTGAAATATTCAACTTTGGAAAAGTATTTCTCTAGTCAGAATGACCTTTCTGCAAAAAATAAAAATACCCTTTTGTAGAGCTCGGAGTGAAGAATCCATATATATATATATATTTATATTTTGATTAGTTTTAATATATTTTATTTTTAAAATAATGCAAGTAGGTTTTAAAAATAAAAAAAGAGGTTGATTACAAATAAAAAAAGGATAGTAAAACTTATTAATTTTTTTAAAATCTTATATGGGGCAAAAGAGGAGAGAGTTCTTCAAAAGGGTATATTTTTTTTTTTGAAAATGATTAAAAAAATTGAAAATAGTTGACGGTCCGTGAAAACTGTCAAATTCTGACATGTTTGACTTTGAAACGTTATTACGAGAAAAATATACATCCAAATTTGATTTTTTTTTTCCATGCACAAGATATTGAAGTTACCTATTTGGAGAAAAAAAAATAGGGAGAAATGATGTTTTTTTCAATTTGTTTCGTGACGGTCCATGAAGTCACTCTTTTCTGAAATTTTCAGCATTCCAAAATTTGTCCTTAAATTGATAAAAACATAATGAAAACATTTTTTTTAATTTAAAAATTATAGGAATAAACTACATCAAAAGTTCTACATTTCATTACTTACACCATTTTGAAATTCAAAACATAAAGACCACTTTATGGTCGGTTCATAAATTTTTTGTCGTATAATGACTTTATAAAGTGTGACAATGTGTTTGTGCTTTTTACCCATTGAAGAATCCGCCCATGGATGGAAGGGGGTGCCTATCCTTTAACGAAGCTTTGTTCAAATCTCTGAAGTCTACACATAATCTAAGCTCTCCGTCCTTCTTCCTGATAGAAACTAGATTTGCAACCCAACTAGTGTGCTTAATGGGAAAGATAATCCCACTTTCTATAAGTTTGAAGACCTCTTTCTGCATTAGTGGCTCCAATTTGGGATTAACTGGCCTCTGTTTCAACCTTATGGGCTTGGCTATTGGCTCCAATTCTATTGTATGCCGTGCAAGACATGGATCAAATCCCTTCAAATCTTCATATTCCCAGGAAAATATGTCAATGAATTCTTGGAATAATTGTAGAAAAGATTGGTTTTCAACAATAATGTTTACATTTCATATCTTGAGGCTTCTCTTGGGTGCAATTTCCAAGTCCTCATAATGATCTTGCTGAACTAATAAGTTGGCTTTACTACTTTTAGCCTGATCATCAAAGTTGAAAATACTTTCTAAGGTGACCAAACCTTTAGGCAACTTGTTATTCTTCAATTGCAGTACCTGGTCTCCATACTGCTGTTTCATTCTCTCCTAGTTTGATGTTGCAAATACGTCTTCTTCAAGTAGAAACTGCAGAATCTGCTCATTGCTCTCAAAGAATTTCTAGTTAACATTGTTGTTAGGCACTGAAGGCCTGATAACAACCCCGATGTGCTCTGATTACATTCCTTGCTTACTTTGTTCGGAATTTCAAACTGAGCTCCCATAGCTGCTAATCTATTAGCATGTTGATTCTGTTTCCTTGGAATTGAAATGATGTTGAAAGCTTGAAAATCCTTAATGAGATCCCAAACTCTGTGTTTATATAATTTAAGAACATCATTTTTAACCGCATTCAGGCCCCTAACCTAATTTACTACCAATTCATTGTCCCCATGCACCTTCAAACACTCAATCCCATGTTTCCTTGCCCATTCCAACCCTTGAATGAGACCTTCATATTCTGCTGTGTTATTAATGCATGAAAATGCAAACCTAAAGGCTTCATAATATCTTTCAGCTCTTGGGGAGACCAATAATGCACCCCCACCAATGCCATGCCTACTCCTTGAGCCATCAAAATACATTTCCCAAACTTCATCTTGCCGATCACAATCATTCACTGGCCTCTTAACCAAGTTAGGCATCACTATGTCAGCTTCTTGAAACATGTAGTTACCCATACTAGCATCCGACACCAAGTCACTCTTAGCACTAGAAGTTTGACCTGATGCCCACTCATCTAGAAGTATATTAGGAATGTCATTGACAACAATGCGAGGATCAAAGACAGCAGCATGCTCATCTTGCTCACAAATTATGCAATTGGCATTTATTGCACTGGGTACATAAGGTTCTATATTTTCCTTTGCAAGTAACTCAGACTTAATGGTTACTTTAGTTCCATACCTAGTACAGAACAACATGTGAGACCAGTTAGACGAAAGGTAGCCCCCTATTTTAGCCGTGAACTCTCTTGACAAACATACCCTGAAATATGGAGGCAAATCTGCCACATAAATGTCTAGGGAAATTGAAAAATTAGGGCAAGCATGTAGAGTTAAGCTAGCATCTTTGATAAGACCCACTGTATTAACAGATGAGCCATCCAACTGAACTACTCCTTTTTCTAAAGGTTCATACTTCAAACCTAACTGATCAGCCACTTGCTTGGGCATCACAGAGC
>VDFB02357144.1:0-11666 GCA_007258455.2 Sequoia sempervirens | reverse complement strand
TAAGTACTCCACTGAAGAAGTAAATTTTGGTTGGTTATTCCATATTATGTCCTTTAGTTGATTAAATTACTCTTTTGTTGCTTTTAGATAATTGGGTGTATTCCTATACACCGTATGTTCTCATCTTGCCCATCTCAGGAAGTCTATGATTAAAAATTGATAAAGACATTGCATTGCAACTTAATTTTAATTAAATATTTTCAAAAAAAATTAGGGTGTTTATTTCACCTCTTTTTGTTACTTAGTCAAATTACATTTCCTATTTCTAGAGAATACACATTCTTTCCAATTTTCTTCAAAATACTCCTTCTCAAGGCTTCTACTAGTGAAAGTTTACGACTCGGTATATGTTCTTACTCATCTTTTTACTATTGAATGAGACATAACTGGATTATAACTTTAGAAAACTTTTTCCGATTGTCCTTTTTCATGACAATGATGGATTTTTTCAGATCTTGATGTCATGTTCTTGTTGTGTGAAAATTTAAAGTGTTGTCAAAGGTCTTAGGAGATCTTTAGTTTAACAAAAATAGATGGATATGTGATGGTAATCCATATAATCTAACACATTATGTGATCATGTTATCATTTCTTCACTTGTATCAAGTTTTAACATCCATGGTTCTAAATATTCTTTTATGAAGTATGAACTTCTCCTATTGAATAGGATGTTAATTAAATTCAATTATTTTCTTCTAGAAACTCTTATTCAGTAAATGGTTTGTGAAAAACTTTACATACATTTTAACCTTGTACTTTTTATAAACCAAAGCCCTCTTTGATAAGACTTATCTCTACTTATAAAACTCTATTAGAAGGGTTACAAAGAATCCATTTATTATGAGTATGATTTTGACACTTCTTTTCTCTCTTTTGCATAACCTTTTTATTATCTATAAATATAACTTGTTATTTTTTAACTATAATTTGTAGTTAAAAATCTTATTTGTTTTTATCAATTTCTTTTCAATCATTAAATTTGAGGTTTCCTAGTGATTCTTCTAAAAAATTACCTATATTAATTTATGTTTCCTTCAACATTACTTTCAACTAACTTTTAATTTGACTTTTTTATTCACAATTCTTTTATCTATTTTACATGAATTTCATTTAAAAAAAAAATTAAAGGTTTTTCAATATATTAACATTTTGAATATGTATTTAATTAGGTAAATATTGAATAATTGTTTTTACAGCCTTTCTGGTTTTGGTATCTTTAACGATTTTATCTTTAGTTTGTAAACTTTGTGGTTTTGGGTCCCTATGTTCCGTTTTTCCTCTTCTTCAAAAACATTTTGAATATATACATATTATAATTTTATAAATATTTAATTATTTATATATTATAAAATTTAAAATTTTAATACAAATTATTTTTAAATTTAATTTTTATATAATTTTAAAAAATATATTTATTTTTTCATACCTATTTTAAATAATTACAAAACATTATCACCTACAATTCTTTTATTCATTTTACATAAAAATAATTTTTATAAAATTATAAAGATTTTTTAATAAATTGACGTTTTAAATATTATAATTTACATGTAATATTTTTTAAAATATTTAATTTTTAATAAATTTATAAATTTTAATATAAATTATTTTAAAGGTTATTTTTAATATCATTTAAAAAAAAAGCATACCTATTTTAAACAAGAGCTGCAAATAAATTATTGAAGAGATGGGACTGTTTTGTAACAAGAACAAATTATTTAGAGTTGTGACCTCCAACATTCATTTTGGGCTTTTCCAGTCAAATAAGAAAAACCAAGAACCTTTAAAAATAAAAGATGTGAAGATCCATAAATACATAAGAGCAAACACATATAACAATAATAATGACAAAGATGTTGTATACAAATGCAAAATATTTTTTCACTAGCAGTGGATGTCCTTGCACCCTCTCCAAAATTGGACATCCTTGGGCTAAATAGCTTAACTTCACCAAAGCTTGGGCTTACACTATTTCGAGGACTTTCTCTTATGGGACTAAAAATCTGTTGTAGCTCATTGGTTTGTGGGCTGACAATTTGTTTGGGTTTAGGAGCTAGTGGAACCATTTTGTGCTTCACTTCACCAAAATGTGTATGCTCACATGAAAAGTGTATCTGCAGATTGAAAAGGCGTTTGGCTTCACCTAGCTCGCTTGAACTCAGTATTTGTGAACTGAAAGTATATTTAACCTCAAGCAGTTCTCTAATAATTATCTTATCAAATACGCAGGGTATAAAGGATCATGATGGCCAAAAGTGGCATATGATGGGTATTTGTACAGATGTGGGCGATGACCTTTTTACCCAAAATTGATGAAATGAAAAGGGTTTTAAAGGAGATTGTTATCTTTCCACCAATATAAATTATCCTTTAGTTTTAATCTAATAAATAATTATTATTCATTTTCTATTTGAAATATGATAAAGTCCCGATTGATAGGCATTGAAAAAAATCTATAGCTTTCAAATGGTATCACATTTTGAATCCAAAACATGCATCACATTCTATGCTTCACATACTATAGGATTAAAAAATAAAAAAATGAATTTCATGAAGTTTTGACCAAGTTAAGGTGGTCACATAATGAGTTTTTATATTTTTTAAAGTTGTAATAAAAAATTCATAATTAATTATTTACTCAAAAAATTATAAAAAAATATGCATCACATCCTGACATGAATCATCTACTTATGTATAAAAATCTTATAAAAAAATATTATCATTTTATTATGGTTAGGGTGGTTAGACAAACACCTACTTATTTTTCCCTAAAATTTAAGTACTATTGCATCGAAATTTAAATTTTCACCAAATATAATTTCCTATTTTTAAAATAAACCTAGTAGTTTAGAAACTACATTCAATTCTTTTATAGATTTTATTCTTACATATTTTTGAAATAATATAGATAACTTATTCAATTTTTTATGTCAAGTTGCCTAACTTTGATATTTTTGAATTTTTGCCACTTAAGGGCCCATTTTTACATGATGATCCTGCAAATACCCATCACCATCATCTGCCTTTGCAACCCTGATCCTTTGTTGAACCCAGTTTGTTCATGTTCCTGCAAAGCAAATAAATTACTTGGTCACTTTTAGTTTGATGTAGTTTATGCATAACATACCTACCAACATCCAATGACAATGGTACTCACTCCTATGTTATATGATAATCCTGGGGCCTCCTCATATTCTGCTGCATCCAATTCTTGAAGATGTGCTTCCTTGAAAAGTTTGGGAAAACATATTGCCTTACAGGAACTAAGAGCATTATAAGCAGTGGGAAAAGAACACCAGCAATGTGAATCCATGTAATACCAAAAAAAGTCAGCAAATAACACGTCTGGAAGATGGTAAAAATAACAAAAATAGAACATAAGAAAGTTAGCTCTACAAATTGCATTTGAATACTAAGACATGGTGATTCTAAAAGCAAGAGATCTGCAAAAGAACTTAGAAAATGAAACAGATCTATGACTTTAGATTGTTGCATGACTACCCAAAACAGTGTCTAAATTTTGAATTTTCTAACTGTTGCAACTGTTGAGTGACCAACAAAAATCTAACAGTTACTAGGAGTCGTATACAATGTACCTGATGATCCTCAAAGTTGAAGGCAAAATAAATTCTTGCAATGGACCTCACAATGAGTGACCAACAAAAATCTAACAATTACTAGGAGCCCTCTACAATGTACCTGATGATTCTCAAAGTTAAAGGCAAAATAAATTCTTGCAATGGACCTCACAATGACCTCAAAATAAATTCTTGCAAATTCAGGATCCTATATGAGTTTTATTCTCCAATGGAATCAACAGACAAAGAGAAATTTTCAATACAATTGAATAAATATAAGCTCATCAACTGATAAATGCATTTAAGCTATCAAAGGGGATGAATTCACAAAGTAAAAGCATTGTAACTTCATAAGGAATCCAAGGTCTCAATCTCCAAGAAATGTAATGAAGAGTTAAAATTGAGCAAAATGCAAAATCAAACTCACTGATTGCCATGCTCAAGCAATCAAAGCATCATTACTTGCATCGTGGAGCAGCAGGGATAAATTTCTAGGAGACATGATAAAAGCATTAAAATTGGATAAAATGCAGAATTCAAATCTAGTGGTCAAGTGGTAAAAGCCAACAACTTACATGACAAAACCCGACATCCAAATCTACAATGAACATGATAAGATGTTAAAATTGGGGGAAAAATGTAGAATCTAGCTCACCAGATGGAGTGTGCTCAACTGGTAAAAAGCAATGTGAGTTGCATAATGGGTAAAACTTTCCAATTTCCAGGGGACATGATAAATTGTTAAAACTTGGATAATGTTTAGCATGCATTTCACTGGGAGCATGCTCTAGTGGTAAAAGCATAGTAATTTTCCTAAGAGAAAATAGATCCAAATCACTAGGAGACTAGCCATGTTCATGAGAAGACTGAACAATGGAGAGTGCATGATATAAAAATGTCATTTTAGATGCATGTATGTCATGGCTTCTATAAGCACAGGACACGCAAGCATTGAGCTTGAAAAACATTCACAATTAATTAAGTTCTAATTGAATTAATCAATGGAGGTAATATGTCTTTTGGTGTGTTGAAAACTTAAATAGGTTATTGTAAATGAAGAGAGTATTTAGGACCCACATGCATCAGTGTGCTTGTAATATCAAATGCTATACTTATGTTTCAGACTGGACTGCATGAAGGAACTTGATTGGAGTACAAATATCATGAAAAAGGTCATATGTAGTTAAGAAAATCCATTCAACTTTCAACAACATGTATAGCCCACAAAAATGGTACAATGGCAAGTTACCACCAGTGAAATGCAAAAATGGTAGATAGAGCTACCAACAATATAACTTAAAATGCTACAAGCAACCATGTGTTAGTAAAGAGATATTACCCATCCAAGTAGTGATTTTTCATGAATGTATTTGGTTTTTAGAGTCTAAGAAGCTTGAATAAAGGGAAATTCCTGGAACAAGTAAGAATAAACACACAAAAATTGCTGAGAGAAACACATAATATTTGATTCCATTATTTCAATGTTGTTGGATGCATATGCATATAATTATTACACAAATTAAAGTTACATTTTCAAGTCAATATTTTGTTTACTAACTTGGTGGGATGTAAACGAACAATTGTCACTGGTAGACCTTTGTCAGCAAGTTGATCCAAGTCCTTCTAGTGAAGCTCCCTACCATTTACTAAAATGTGAGTTTTTGCAGTAGCACAGTAATGTGGTATGGGATAATTGAATTCATGTATAAAAGGCTGCACCCCACACATACATATTTTGGTCAATATTGTGACATGCAAAAATATAGTTGTAAGATTAATTTCTGAATTAAAAGCAGAATTTATCATAGAATGAAACTAAAGGACAAATGAAATTAACATACTGGTATGCTTCCCAGACAAGGCTCCCCCATAACGCCCCAAAACTTAGCTTGGTATTCATACCTAAATGCATCATCGAAAAGAGAAGAATGTGAAATTTCTCCAAAATACATCTAAAAGATGAATTCTGCTCAGAACAATCAACTAAACATTCTACCAATTGGAAAAAAATAACCAAACATAATTTGCAGTTTGCACAATATATACAAAACTAAATACAAAATGCAACTGTTAGGTAGAGTGAGTTAGGGTTTTCCTAATTTGTTTTCTTCTCATTTAAAATATGACATTTTTTTGTCCCAAGCAGCTTCTCTCTGAGCTTAAACAAGGTCCTTCCCTGGCCTGCAAATTTGGTCCAGGTTTGTCTGAATATATCTAGACCGAATTGAAAGGCCTGGGGCAGGAGCCTGGGCAAACCCAGGTCTAACCTAGACCAGTATCTGTACTTAGTCTGGGGTTAGCCACGATTCTTGAAGAACCCAATAACAGAGTGACAAAAATGAATTATATAATCTACATTCCCACACTCACAAGGAATGTTCAGTCTTATTAAAAACTACCAGAACCACTGAATTTAAAAACTTCTTCTCAGCAAATGCATATATCAGTGTATTATTCATTTACCTGGTTGTGCAACTACAAGAGATTGATAAATATGACATAATCAGTAAGACATGTACACCCAAGTAGAAAGGTAAGATTATGGAGATACACAAGTTTTAGGCACAAGCAATATATGGGAAAGATTAATGCATCATATTCTTAACTACCTCTATTGTCATTGGTATCTTGAGCTATACCTAGAAGAAATAGTGCCACCTAGCGGGTATGCTCAAATCAAACTCTATCTACAAGGGGATGAAAATTAATGAAAAGACGCTATATTTCATCCAAAATGGCACCAACTCCCCCAATTGGATTTTCAAAATTACCAATTACAAGGGTTTCCAAGAGTGTTTAGAGATTATGGGAAAGCCTTGTGATATTTCTAGATTTTGTTGAAAGCCATTGACTAGGCATCCTTGACACAAAGGAGTAATTATCTTTGTCATATGCAAATTCCCAAGCACACAAATCAAGTTTTTATGTGAAAACTAGACTGAGAACCTCAAGGTGAACCAGAAATAAATATTTGGAGATTAGTTTTGATCATATCTGCAAGCTTGGTTTAGATCTACAAGCCTAGTTTAGATCTGCAACCCAAATTTAGATCCACAAGATTGATTTCGTAGTCACAAAAATGGTCATGATGAAAAAAAAGTTTTACAAATTCTAATGTGTTTGTCTGTCAACCCTGAAATTTATGCAACATTGCTAGTACAGTAAAATTTTACATTGAACTAAGAACAAACTACTTCGATTTACTATTCACATTTTCAAGCATTAATTTCAATATGTTTATCATTCTCAACTCTTATTCCTAAGATATTTCACATTAATGATGATTAATTTTAGATTGGTAGTTTATTTCTTTATAATTATATACAATGGTAATTACAAGCCAAAGTATAACACTTACTACACTGTTTTGGAATTTATAGAACCTACTGTCTTTTAAATACATTCAGTGGAGCTGTGATTGATACCCATCACAAATTGGGAGGATACATCTAAACTTTGAGAATACTCTGGCATAGGTTTAAAGCCAGGAAATGGGTGAAACTCTGTGCTAGTCCACTCCCAACCATGTCCTCTCATACTTAGAACCTTCTTTCCATGCTTGTCACAGTCCAAGATCCTGTGATACTGTGCTTCTGTCATTAGTCTGCAACCCACCCACTTGCAAAAATCTTTAGCCTCTGCAAGGCTTACATACACAACTTCTTCAACCACTTCAGTCCAATGCTTGGTTGAATTAGGGCCATGGATGTAATAATTGGTGCCCACCAAAGACCATGTTGCTAGATGGACAAAACCATTCTCAGAGAAGAAGGTGTAATCCTCATGTTTCCAGAGGCTCCTAATTTTATAACCTCCATAAAGCCGAGGTAATTGTCAATAGAAACAAGCCTTGCAGCTACAAGAAATGGCTCCGAAACATTTGCATGAAATGTTGGGCTTTCCTTGTCCCACATGAATGTAGATATATCACACGGGTGTTACCCTAAAGTGACTTCTCCAGCTTCAATGAATATGTCTCGTCCAGAAATTTTGTGCAAGAGGATGTCCGAAAACATGTTTTCTTTATGTGGTTTGTTAATAGCTACTTCTGTTTTGTTCTCGAATGATTTTTTCTTGTCCTGGACTATCATGCAGTTCAGGGTTTCTTGATGCATTCTTTCATGCTTAATTACTAGGGAAGAAATCCTGGTATCCAATTTTCCCTTTGCAACCTCATTCTGTATCCATATTCTTGTTTTTCTAACATAGTCAATCACAACTTCCTTTGAGGGCCATGTTGAGGGTATGTCTAGATGGCTGTGGCACTGCGATGGATCCAGGACGTTGGGATCAATTCCTCTTGAAAATATGGTATCCAATTCTGATTCTTCACGGTTTCCTATCATCTTTATCTTTGTGAAGGCACAAACATGACCACTGCATGCAATGATACATCATTTATGCACCATATATAAGGGGAAAATACAATGGAAATACTCTTTAACCAATTGTAAAAAATACTGGCTGCTGCATTGATTGTCAGAAAAATTCATTGTTAATAAAGAAGATTCATTCTTTTTTCATTTTAAGTGGCTTAGGACTAAAGAAGCTAATCACTCAGGGTAACAACGTAAGTGGGCTTGATCGTAGGAAAGCTTTGTGCTTAATATTTGAGACAAAATAGTACTAGTTTAGTAGTTCTAGGAATAATATAGGATTGGTGAACTTGTTGAAAGTTCATATGAAAGTACAAATCTTGTAGATGACAAAGTAATGCAACAAAATGGTTAATACAAATGGTGTGTTTTTTGTGTTTATAGTGCAAATTTTTTAGATGAATTTCCAAACCCAACTATATAGTATTTTTCCTTTCCAATGTTTGGAGCCTCTCTAATGAACTCATTGCACGCAAAAAGGCATTACTGAGGCTCAAAAAAATTGGAATCATGCAAATGGTTCAGATGACTACTTTCAATCCCTCTGTTTTACATGGTTTCCAGTTAGACCATTCAAGCATATGAGAAATTGGTTATAAATTCTTGGTTCCAACTGCTACATATTACTTTGAAAGATGGATGGTTCATTATCACTATTTTGAATTCCATTTTAGTAGTCCATATTACCAATTTATATCCCAATGCTTCACTTAATTGTTAATTAGATCGTTCAGGCTCATGAAAAATTGGTCATAACTTCACAATGATGTGTTTCATCTCACTTTGAAGGGTTCATATCACTATTTGAATACGACTGAATGGCTTGTATCAATAATTTCAATCCTAATGCTTCACCCAATTGTCGATTAGACAATTCACGCTCAAGAGAATTGGTCATAACTCCCCAGTCCTAAGAGTTTCATGTTACTTTCTTAGCATTTTAAGAAATTATCACACATATACAAGAAGTCCTTCAAAATTTTGGGTTCTCAAATATCCAGGATATTGGATGAGCTAATCTTATTGACATGATAGATTATATCCACTCCGAAGTTTTCAGAGAAAATAGGATGATAAGATACTCTGTAGCTAAAGTTGCTGACCACCCGCGTTGTTGATGTCTAAACCCAAAGAAAGTACTTGAGTTGTGAACAAGTTAACTGTTCTGAAAGCAACCTATTACAAAATAAAAACATTCAAACAACTATAAAGAAATTATGATATAGGAAAATGGTTTTAAGTAATTACTAGTAGAAGAGATATGGATGTCGCAAATCAATTGGTTTGGAGTTCCAATCCAAGATGCCTGCAAACAACTAATGAGTGGCCCTCCAGCACTGAACCAAAGCTTGACTTATAGGGTGGAATATTTGATAGGTGTAATATGAGCTGTCTCCCCAACATCTGGGCACCTGGCAGCAGGCTTTGGTTGCAACAAATTTTATATCATCCTCACTATATTTTGTGGAAAATTTGAACAAAAACCTTTCCCTAGGTCTGTCAAAATGTAAATAGTATATATACATCAGAATTCATGACCATCTATACATGTAGATAAATTTGATTGCAGAAGAGGATACACGATGACTTTTTTCTGGGAAGAAACTGTTACCTAATCTAGATATGATGTTTATTAAGATTCAAACCTTGGGGAAAGGAGATGTACATTTCTACTCTTCTAAGAAGTTTGTTAATCTCCACATCATAACACCATGATTGTACCGAGTCCTCATCAAGTGCATATCCAATATAGGACAGTGCCTTCTGCATAATATGCTTGATGAAGTGCTCAGTTACTCCCTGCTTGTCATGGTATGCTGAATAAAGGGTTTCAGGATTCTTCCAAATATCTGGTAAACATACAACCTTTATCGATAATTTTTTTTTCTATGAATACTCATTTTGGCAGTGGAAACATAGCAGGGGATTTAGAGAAGATAAAAGATGTCGTGGCACTCAACATAAAATTAAATAATTAGGGCTTACTGAAGACAATGGGGATGGATGGAAATATGACAATAAACACAGAGCTATCATTTATACTAACTCTAGTAAGAGGACAGGAAAATCAGGAAAAGGCCAAAGAGCCATTATAAGCAATTACCACTGAATAATTCATATAGTGTCAGTGCAGAGCCAAGAAAGATTATGATCACTTGAGCACAAGCATTGGAATGAATGTCAATTAACAAAAATAGCATAATTTCTTGATATGGGTATGTTGCAGATGATATAGAGTTCATAATAGTAAACCATAATAACAATAAGTAATGAATCCATTGCTCTACTTTCTAAATCATGGAGCAATAATATTTGTAAAGTGATATCAGAGTGTACAATTAGAAATCATCTTCAGAGTTTTATAAACAAAAAGTTAAAACCAATGAATATGGTATCGTTAGAGTCTTACCCATGCAGACAAGAAGTTGACAAGTGAATCCCATAGCTTTGAAAACATCGTTGAAAAACATTACAACATCTTCCTTTGTCAAATTGCCAACACTGCTTCCAAGCCATACAAGGCAGAGTTGTTGTTCAAGATAACAGCTTTTCACCTTGTGCAAACCCTTAATAAAATCTGCATGTACCAATTCTATGGCACTAGGTTCCAGTCCTTCCACAAGCACTGCCAGGTTTCTTTTAGCCTCATTCAGGGCACTTTCAGAAACATCAATTCCAACATACCTGCATCTGTATTGATCACAAAATCAAGAAAAAAAATCAAACCCAAAAATTCAGAAATAATGTGTATTATTATTAATTGACCCCAGAAGTGCAACAACAATCTGTATTAATTGATCCATTTCCAGAAGAGCAGAGACATGTCCTTTACTTGCCCAATTAATGGTAAAAACAATAAGGATCATTTGGACTCCCACCCAAGAGAAAATATAGAAACAAAAACTTTTGTTTGGACATAAAAATGCTAAAACGATAGATTTTGTTTGCAGCGATTCGTAGCTTAGGCTTGCACGACAAAAAACTTGTTTTCACATAAACATGGGATGTGCTATAAATTTCACTGTCAGCTTTGAATGATAACTGGCCAAGGTGAAATAGTATGGCGCTTCATAACTGTTCCAGATTTCCTGACCATGTTCACTCAACAAGCGATGCCCTGTGTTTTCCATCTGTACCATTATGATAATGGATCTGTATAAATTTCCCTTACCGGGCAAAACTTTCCCGCCAATTTAATTTAAGAAAATTCATTTATAAAAAATGTTTTGTCATATAATTTGCATCTCTACTTTAATAATAGACAATTATTTGTTAGATTAAAAAAAATAATGAATTTTCATTTGTTGGAAAGTTATTTATTAGCCAACTAGTGCAAGAATAGTGTGCCTCTAGTTCCTTCGGTGGGAACTAATAATTTAACTTTTATCAACTATAATAATAGTATGGCTCATGAGGGCTTGGGTATCTATTTTCATGGAGCTAGAAGTCTCATGGGGAAAAATAATTATGCTATAGGATTAATTGGAATCTTTCCTTAAAAAATAGTAGCCCCTAGCTCGTGAAATCGAGGTGGGGCTAGAAATTGCCCCCTACAACTTAGGAATTATTTCTACCACTTGTCTATCATTTTAAATTTTAAATTCCTATTAAAAAATAAAAAATGAGAGAATTTTTATTTATTTTTTATTTTTTTATCAAATACACTTCATTCCTTAAATTTTGGAGCTTAAGTTGAATCGCCACAAGCTTT
>VDFB02357143.1:0-21079 GCA_007258455.2 Sequoia sempervirens | reverse complement strand
TCATGAAATCACTAACCTTCACTCCATAAGAACCAAGTTGAGGAGACCCCAAAGAGTCTCCTTCCTTGGCCCTTGTTGTGGGAGGGTCAGAGGGCTCCCCCCTTAATATTCAACCACTGTAGGCTCGTCTTCCTTCTCCATACAATGATCTAGATTGGGAAGCAGACAACCTCTTGGTTGATGAGTGTTAGGGGGCACCTCTTCTTTACCTTTAGATTAGGTTTGTGTTTGTTGTGGTGTGTTCCCCCATGCTTGTGTTATGTGTTCTTGGATGACCCTTGTCACCCTTGTAGGTGCTTGGATACATGAGTGATTATGTGTCATAAAACTTCCTTTATTTGTGGCATCATTATTCCTTTGTTATGTGTATTGATTTTCGACAAATTGGGGACGATGCAAAGTGTTGAGGGAATTTAGGCTTCCCTTCCATGTTGAACCAATTTTTTATTTTTATTTTTTCTTCACGTGCATTCTTCATATGGTCTGATATAGTAGGGGGTTGATGAAAATTCATCTATATACTATTATTATACTTATATATATTTATGAGCAACTTTGGCCCTTAAATATTAGACCACCCCTGTGCCCTTTGTTTGTGATGTCATTGTCTATTTTTGTAGTTTTGTTATCCTTCTCTCTTCTTTGCTTGAGTTGTAATGTTGTGGTGTTCATATGTTGTCCCTTATGTGTGCAACAACATCACCACAGTGTCAACTTTGATTTTCAAAAAATGCATTCATTTCTAACAAATCTTTTTCTCGAAAATCTTTGTAAACTTTTTAAAAAATTGCATTCCCAACAAGGATCCCTAATGGAATATGTTTCCTTCATCATGGGTTCGCAAAGAAAGAACTTGAAAAAATTTCTTGCGAGGTGGGAGCAACTTTTCCTATGGGAGAAGCCTTGACCTTCCCCTCGTGAGGGGGCATTATCTTCCCTTCGAATTCCTTGATGAAGTGGACATTTTTTGAAAGGATTCCTTGATGATTGAATTGATTTGCGAAAAAAATTCTTGCACTTTCAAACAACGCGTCCCTTGAGTGGACCCCTCTTCTTTTAAAGGGTTCTTGAGGGACCCCTTTGAAAAATTTTCAATTTCTTGACTGTCTATATGTTTTCTTGTGTGGCTTCTTTTGTTTCCTAACATGTTTTATCTACGGATTAACATGTTGCTTTGCAGGTGCACCTATGAAGCTACTTTTCAATCTGAATCTAAGGATTCCCCTTTCACTAGGCTTCCTTCATGAGAGAGTACTTGGGGGAATTCCTTCTTTGCAGGTTCGAGGGCCTATGAAGTGCTTGCATCCTACGAGATTTTTCCGTCATTAGTTTTTGGGCCTTTGGTGTACTTTGTTCAACTTTGTAGTTCCACGAAACTACATAGTCCTTTTGTTTAAACCTCCTCAAGAGAGAGTACCTGTGGAGTTATTTTCCTTCCCTACGCTTCTGAGCTCATCGGATCATGGTTTTCTTCCTCAATAGTTCATGTATACACTTCTAACTCTTTTATCTACTTTACCGAACACTCATCAATACTTGTGCTTGCTAAAGTGGGGGGAAAATGTATAGGATTGAATTTGCACCCCTTGTGTAAATTCCCCTTTTGCATACCCTCACCTTAGAAAATCAAACCCGAAGGCAAAATTCCACATTACCCATCCGAAATCCATACACTTGGCAAGTGTTTTGTGTGTTGGTGGGGGAATTTTCATTAGGGACATGAGCACAGTGTGCAGACGTCTATGCGGTGCACTATCGTCCCTAACAAATTCCTGCCTCTAGAATCTGTAAGGACATTACACTCCTCATTGGGGATGAATTATAACACCTCTATGCAACCAACCGACCCAAAAATGGCTCCTTTCCCTCCCATTTTGATCTTCAAAGGCATTCATTTCACACT
The DNA here is from genome assembly GCA_007258455.2 of Sequoia sempervirens. Lineage (NCBI taxonomy): Eukaryota > Viridiplantae > Streptophyta > Pinopsida > Cupressales > Cupressaceae > Sequoia > Sequoia sempervirens. The sequence continues at coordinate 19,176 of VDFB02357143.1, read as the reverse complement.
CACTTCATCTCTTTAGCAATTCTCTACACACTTATCCATCTTCAACATTCTCTTCAGCATTCTAGCACTCCATTTTCATAACTCCATTGAGCATTGTAGCAGCTTATTACTCCATTCATTCCAACTTTGTACATGTGGTGCTACCATAGAAGCTGCGAGTTTAGAGTCTTGTGATACCTCCCTTTGTCACTGTCATGGTTGTGTCGACTTTTCCAAGCTTGTTGCTTGCATTCTCCCCTTATTGGCCTTGAGAGCCTTTGAGTGGAGGTGGTAATGCTTCACTTTGTTCTTTTGTGGTTTGATAGAGTAGTGTAGCATTCTTTCTAGTGTTTAATAATCTCTCTTTGCTTCTTTCCTTTATCATACTTTCTACTTCATGGCTTTTTTGGTTCTCTATGGAGGTGGAAACACCAAAGCAAGGGTTTGACTGAGGAAAACCCCTACACAGCCCAACATTTTTTCCCTCTTGCTTGTGTATAGGAGAACGTGTACATGGAACTCGTTGGTGAACTGGAGCTTTAGTGAGTTGATCTTTACCACCCTTGTCTTTATCTACTTTATCATTTTGTTTATTCCGTTAAAGCCAGTTTACTAGGTAGTTAGTAGGTTCTTTAGAGTTTTATTTTGTACTTTACGTTTTTTGGTCGTATGAATGCCAACATGCTAGAGAGATGCTAGTGTGCCACGCTATCCTCCCAGACCCGCACTGCCATCCTTGATCAGAGAGATTTATGAGATATAATTTAGACTCCAAAACCTTACTCATCTGGCCCCACTTAAACTCTTGGATCCATAGAGTGACAAAAGCATTTGAGAGTTCTCTTCATTCTCGATTCTCATCCCAAAACATCTGTTAGATTGAGATAAGTTAGGGCAGCCCTCCGCTCTCAACCCTCCGTGACCTAGAGCTTTGGTGTGGTTGGTCCCCCTCTCTTACAATGGGTAAATAGATAGACACTTTGTATACACAAAGGAAGCAGGAGGAGGCTGAAAAAGCCTTAGTTGTCTTTTGTCCTATTTTTCAAAAGAGGCATAGTGGTGAAGAGTGTCCCTATAATAGAACAAAGATATATTCTTTAGAGAAAGCAAGTAGGGACACTACTATAAAACCTATTCCTATAGGTATGAATGAGGTAGAATACATAGACAAACCCATTTACTTCATGGCCCAACGAAGACCTTGGCAACCAAGAACAATGCCCCCAACCAATTATCAAGTTGTACCCCAAAATCCTTTTCAACATAATTCTTTCCCAAGCCAACCTGGATGGTATGAAGGTTGGAAACAACCTCCATACTACCCCCAGTGGTCACAAAAATACCTGCCTGCTCCACAGTCATGGAAAGCATGGCGAGCACCACCACCATTTTATCCATAATATCAGTCATTCCCTTTGTATCCACCACCTCCAACAATTAATCCATATCATTAATCCCAATAACTCTTGCCACCTGTCCCATCATCTAATCAACCCTCTAGTTCAACCCAGCCTCCTAAAGCCACGCCAATTCCCACACAACCATCACCAAATCCAAATAATAAGGTGGTGCAACTAGTCTATAATAATGAAGTGGTAGGATTATTGACTTACCCTGTCAATGCATTAGAGATTGATGGTGTACATATATGGTCAATGAAGAACCTCCAAGGGCCAACCATCATAGAAGTTGAAGATTCTCTAGTTGAGCCAAAGGAAGAGCAACCAAAGCCTCCATTTCCAGATAGGTTGCAAGAGAAACCAAAATAGCAAGAAATATCTCAAACTGATTTTGATTTTATGAATGAATTACGTAATGTTAACATTAAAATTCCTTTGTTGCAGGCTATTCAAGATGTTCTAATGTACACTAAAGTAGTCAAAGAACTCTGTGGGAGGAAACAAAAAAATAAGTAGGACCCCAAGACAGTCTAGGTCATTGGATAACTCGTAGACTTGATGTTGGGGAGGATCTTCGTTCTTAAGTATGTAGATCTAGGAAGTCTAATGATTAAGGTATATATTGGTGATCTAATCATTCCAAATACACTTGTGGATCTAGAAGCAACTATAAATGTAATGACTAATGAATCTAAGGAGAGGCTGTCTCTTCAAGGACTTAGACCTACTCCAATTGTCTTGCAAATGGTTGATCACTCCCTCATAAAACTAGAAGGTGTGATTGAAGATATCATTATTTCTATTGAGTCTTGGGAGTATCCAATAGATTTCATGATTTTACAACCAAAGATTAAGCTAGGGGGATACCCCTTAATTTTAGGCAAACCATGGTTAGCTTCTTCTAATGCTTTCATTAATTACAAGTCTGGAAACATGGTGATTTCAAATAGGGAGCAAATGAAGCAATTAATGTTGTACCCTCTAGCCCAACCATTGTTGGAAACAAAGGATCCCTTATGGATTGATAATGATTTAGAGGAGTCTTTACCTATTTTGACAATAGATCAAAGTAGGGAATTTGAGGATATTTCATAAGATACTATTATTAATCATTTCTTGCAAAATTATTATTTGGTTGATAATGATCTAGAGACAATGATTTTTCCTACGGGTATAAGTGATACTTTCTCATTTAGAAAATTTTCATTAGTTAGTGTGATAGGGTGAAAATACTTGTTAGAAAATGAACATCAAACAAAAGAGTGCAAATAACAAATATAAACACCCTACACCTCAAGATTAGCCTAGTTGGATTCAAAACAAAATAAAAACAACAAATAGAGTGGATTCACCTTGTCTTGAATCTATCCTTTGATTGGCCCTTCGATCTTTGATGTTGTATGCTCCTTTGATGGAAAAATATGCAATCTATGAGATGAGGATGAGGATGGAAAATGAGTGAAAATGGATGGAAATGCAAAAATTTGGCTAAGTATGGCTCAAGAGAAAATTTTGCAAGAGTTTGGCTAGCATAAATGATCTCCACCAAAATGAGATAAAAGAGGGGGTATTTATAGAGAATTTTGGACTCTCTAGAGAAATGGACAGTTGAGATTGAGCCACCAAGATCAAGATATAGGGCTAAGGTGAGTTGAGAACTCACAAGCCCTAACATCTTGACATGTGGCATGTGAAGTGGCTTGTAAGAGATGGTGTGCGCATGAGTTGGAAGGAGAGTACATGACATGGAGGTACTACATAGTACCTTGGGATTGGACAAGATCTCCTCATAAAGGAGGTCCTTGTCCCCATGTGGGTGAGAGGACATGTAAGGAATTAAAAATTCCTCAAATATCCACATGGGGATGAGAAAATGAATTTTAAATTCCAAGGAATGCATTGGGGGATTAAATATGAATTAAAAATTCACATGGGGAATGGAGTGCCTTCTCCAAAAGGAGAAAGTCTTTAAGAAGGTTGACTTATGACACATTTCATAAATGTTATGGGGATTAGGTTGACCTAATTAGGTGATTAAGGTTGTGCAAGTACTTGATTAGACAAATTAATGATAGATTAAAGGCAAGTGGGAGATTAAGAAGAGTTCACATGCGACTTGATGTGACAAGTCAAAGACCACATGGGGAAGAGAAAAATAATTTAATATTCTTTGGAAGGATAAAAGGAATTAAAAATTCCTTGAGAGGTTGATTAGGCTAGTTAATGAAGGATTAGAGGAGGGTTAGGTGGCTAAGAGAGATTAGAGGCCAACTTGCAAAAGTTGGAGGATGTGACACATCTAATCAAGGATTAGGCATGTGCACATCCCTAATGATGAATTAGAAGAATAATTAGGATTAGATAAAAATGATGGAGGGATGTGACATATGAGGAATAATTTATTTTTTGAGAGAAAGGGGGAATGTATTTAATTATTTAACTAGATACCTTAGGGATTAGAAGAACTTTAGATTAGATGAAAAGGGATAAATTTGGATAAATTAAGTGTCCAAATTTAAGTGTCTACATTTTTCCCCTCTTTGAGATGGTGTTACGAAGTAGCATCATTTCAAAGAATATTAAAATATAGAACGTAGAAGAAGATGGTTAGATTGGAAAAGATGCCCCAGTCATTAAAGGATCGACTATGAAGGAAGATGATGGGGGTGAAGATGAAAGTTAGGGATTGAGGATGCCCCCTCGAGAGGACATGCGGGTTCAAGAGAACACGGGTGTTCTCTCAAAATGGAGGAGATGATGCAAGGGGTATATGAGGAAGATGATGAAAAGGGATGGGTAAGAAAAGATGAAAAGGTGGCCGGAGATTGGGAGGGGAGAGTGATGAAGGATGAATGGATGGGGGGGATTTTGATAGATGAGAGGATGGAGATGAAATGCAATCCAAATGAAATTTTCCATCTTTAGGAGCACTAAAATTTTTCTACTCAAGAAGAAGACACGACACACCAAGGTATAGAGGACCAAGGCAGATTAGTGTCTAATGCATGAAACAAACACAACAAACAAGAAGGCTATCCCAACACCCCAAAGTCATGATGACCTTGGTCGAGCCAGGTATTGGGATAACCACAAGCACACAAGGATGCCCCAACATAACACAAGACCTCAAGGATCTTAGTGGGTACTACATGGGACAACTGAGAAGACAATAACAAAGAAAAGATCAAGATAGGCCCCTATGTTGACTAGTCAAAGAACACCATGATATGATGGATCAAGGTGACCATGACAAGTGATGATAGGGAGCTCAAATGATAAACAAAAGTCAAAAGCATCAAAAGATCACAATCAATTTCAAACGTCCTTTGCCATAGGATCAAGGGGATGGATGGGATTGATGAGGTCTGTTAGGAAGGATGCATCCTGTTGAGACCAATGATGGATATTAAACTAAAAGATCGATATGATGTGGGATATTTAGAACTGATTGGATCTAATGATACAAGTGGATCTTGTTTGTTAAGAACCAGATAGGTAAGGGCATAGCTCAATGATGTGACACAAGAGACATGAAACAAGATAGGATACTAACACATCCTAGTGACCTAGGGGGTCGGGGGCCGATCAAAGATTAGCCTTGCCTACATGAAATCGTAGAGCCCTCGTAGTTCGATAAAAGGCTGACAACAGACCATGATGGAGACTTCGATGGATGATAAAGATAGGATGGAGAAAAGGAGAAAAGTGGACAACGAAGATCAATGATATATGATAAAAGAGAAAACAAACAAATCCCTGGGGGCGGATCAAATGATTGACCTTTCCTATGTGAAAGCGCAGGGGCAACGTAGTTCAACGAAAGACTAGCAATAGACAATGGATGAAGGATGTTGAGATAACCCTAGATAAGGGGATAAGATGATGGGACCAAGACGATGAGACAAGATAGACCCATTGGATTGGATCAGAGGATGGTGACTACACAAAGCTCAAAATGAGAGAAGGAGGTTCAGAATAGATGAAATATTACTCAGAACGAGTAAACAGATGATCGAGAGGGATGAACGACTACTCAAAATGAGTAAATGACTACTCACAATGGATGAATGATTCTTGGAATGAGAAGATGAAGGTTTGGAATAGATGAAAGATTACTCAGAATAAGTAAACAATTGATCGGGATTGTTGAATGAGAGTTCGAAATGATAGAAGGAGGTTTGAAATGGATGAATGTTTACTCAGAACGAGTAAACAAATGTTTGAGATGATAGATGAAGGTTTGAAATAGATGAATGTTTACTCAGAATGAGTGAACAATTGATTAGAATGGATGAATATGAAAAAATTGAAGAAGATGGAGGGAGGGATCTTAAGATTTGTTTCAATATCCAAAGATCTTGACTGTAGATGGACGAAAGCTCATATTAGGGTTTCAGTTAAGCTCAGATTGGGATTAGATTAAAGCTCATATTAGGTTTGGATTGAAGCCTAGATTAGAATGATTTGAGGATGTGATGGGATTGATTCTACACCAAGTTCCAAAGTTTAAGGGACGTAAGGTGTTGACAATTAGATTTTTCCAGATTTGGCAATTTTCAAAAATTGTCAAATTTTGCCATTTAAAGAAACTTCATGGTCATACGTTTGAGAGTTCAATTTTTTTCCAAAAAATACCCAAAACTAAGATAGGATGAATTTCCAACTAACATCCCAAATTTGAGACATGCATTCCGAGTTATTGACAGAAATGATTTTTCAAAAACTGAAAAAAAACACTAAATTGTGATCTTGAGGGTCAAGATGAAAGTTTGAGGCCCCAAAAATGTGGCGCACAGGGTCCAATTGGCTCAGGGTTGGTTGGGAATCCACATGCCACCTCATAACACAACCACCCATAAATTTTTAGCTCAAATGGACACCTGAGTCAAAAGTTATGGCCTCTGAAAGTTTCAACATAAAAATCAATCAACAAAGATGAAGTGGAAGGACGACAAGATGGATAAATTAGTCAGGTATGCCCCCAAAAGAGGGATAAATAGCGGGTGGGAAAAAGAAATAGATGAGCAGGGGACTTTTCTCGGGTCCCATGGAAGAGTGGATTCGTTCTCGCTTGGGCAGGTCCGCCCACGTACGGGGGCAGGTCCGCCCTTACCTGGGTGGGTCCACCCACGGACAAGGGCGGGTCCGCCCACAGACAAGGGAAGGTCTATCTGAGAGCTCAAGGAATAGAAGTGGACCCTAAAAAGGTAAAAATCATTCAAGAATTTCCTGTGCCCACCTCTCTTAAGGATGTACGTAGTTTCCTAGGACATGTTGGTTATTACAAGAGGTTTATTCAAAATTTCAGCAAGGTTGCCTCACCCCTCTTTGTGTTGATAGGGAAAGATGCAAATTTCTCATGGACATCCAAATGCCAGCAAGCCTTCGAGGAAATCAAAGGTAAACTTATAACTACACCTATGCTACAAGGACCCAATTAGGAGTTGCCATTCCATATACATATCGACACATCAGATAATTTTATGGGAGTCATACTCAGACAAAAGGAAGACACTCTCTTTTACTCTATCTATTATATCAGTAAGAATTTTACTGGCACTGAGGTAAACTATATTGTCACTAAAAAGGAATTATTGGTTGTAGTTTATGTAATAAATAAATTTTTCCACTATATCACTAGATACAAAGTTTTTGTGCATATGGATCACTTTGCTATTAGATTTTTGATGAACAAACTAGCTGTTATAAGATGTGTGATTTGGTGGTTGCTTCTCTTGTAGGAATTTGACATTACCAATCTCGACAAACTAGGATGAGAGAATGTAGTGGCTGATTTTCTATCTAGATTGTAGCATGATGACGAACTAGTTCCAGTCGATGATGCCTTTCCAGATGAGCATCTCTTTGCTATATCAGCAAAAAGTGTGGTACACTGTCATGGAAAATTATTTGGTTACTTGCAAGTTCCCACTTCATTTCTTTCCAAGGGAATATTGAAAGTTGGTTGGATTTAGTGGTGATTACACGTGGATCAATGGATTGCTCTTTTGACGTGGCCTTGACAACATCATGCATCGGTGTGTTCCCGAATATGATGTCTTCAACATACTTCGTGCATGCCACATAGAACCTTGCGGAGGACATTTTGTTGCTTAGAGGACTGCCCAAAAGGTCTTAATTGTCAGTTACTATTGGCCTACACTCCATAAGGATTGTAAGCATTATATTCAACATTGTGATAAATGTCAACGTATGGGTCGACCTACCTGCTCTAATGAAATGCCTCTACACCCCTAGTTATCCATAGAGCCATTTGGAAAATGGGGGTTAGATTTTCTAGAGCCCATTAATCCTCCTTCTTAGTGTAGACATGCAAAATTCACATTATGCATTAAGTCGGATAGGTCAATTAAGCTCTTACATTAAGAGCCCAAAATTCATCACTTTCATCCATTCATTAAATAAGTTCATTTTATCAAATAAAATCATTATCATTCAACCTTCATCTTTGCCATCATATTCCATTCATCAAATAAATTTGGACTTTATTTAAAATCCAAATCCTAAATCCTTTTCCATCCTTTTAAGTTTAAATAAATCAATTATCAAAGTCCAAAATGTCAACTAATCTAATGCGGCGTGTCGGCATGATCATCATCTAATCCTAATCTAATACTAATCACATCCCACTTGCATTATCTAGACCTAGCCACTTGCACAATAAATCAATTTTATTGATTTATTAAAGCCTCATTTTCCCTCAACATGACAAGTCAAACAGGGCATTTATTGCTGTTTTTCCTTGTCCCCCTCTCAGCATTTATGGCAAAATTTGAATTCAAATTTTCCCCCTCTTGGGCACTCTTCCCAAATCTTGCACACACATTAACTAATCACATGATGACAAGTGTCCTCAATTCATTGGCTTGATTTTGATCCCACATTGGTCCCTTTTCAACAATTAGCATTTTGAAAATCTTTAAATGCAAGCATCATCCTCAAGCAAATCCTCCACAACTTTTATGCAAGGTTACTCTCTTAATTTGAGAGCTCATCTTGCTCATCACTCCACCATATCCATAGCATTTTATCATTCGGCTTATCAAAAAGGGGTTGGGAAAGGGCTACTTTCCACATCAAAGTAGCACCAATCCCCCTATGAGATAGTGTTTGAGTAGTTTAGGAATGGATGTCATGCTTATGTTGCTTATGATTTTATGTTAGTTTGATGTCGTTATTTCCTTTATGCTTGCTCAATAATTTCATAGGGAGAGGGATTATCTCATTTATTCAACGTTGACAAATTTATGCCATATTTGTCAATCATTTGATAAATGAAAGGTTTTACCTCTCACATATTGGCGCTAGAAGGAGGGCAGAAGCATGCCATGGTAGTTTCATGGAGTGTTGGTGTAGGCAGAGTATATAAGTGAGTGTCGTGGAGGGAGCGGTGGGGTCAAGCATCTAACCATCCGCTAAAAGTAGAAATGCTTTGGACTTGTCCAAGTGGGGACTCAACAAACTTATTGTCCTATCACATCCATAGGGCTTGTAATTATTCTTTGTTTTGAAAATACGGTGTATTAGAAAACATTTTGCAAACAAACATTCAACATGATTCTCAAAATTTCAAACCCTCTTGAAGACAAAATATCATTGACTCAATCCGCGTATGTTCTTTGCTTTCCTGTAGTTCAAGTTAAGTGAGAGGTTCTAAGCATTAGTTATATCTCAATTTGTCTTCTTGAGTAAACAATAGGAAAACCCTTGCCTTAAGTTCATTGAATTTCCACATAAAATATCTTGTGGGGTTTAAGGAATTTAGACATTGGGCATCTTAGTTTGAAACCTTAATCAAGAGTGTGTTTGTGGTAAAAAGTACTCATTAAGCAAAGATAACAAATTGGACCCACACATGTGCTTGATATCTCTTGGTTATATTGGTCTTTTGATTGCTCTTAGAGAAAAGTGTGTTCTTCAATACCTTGGCCTAGTAAACAAAGTCTCTCTAAGTCTCTTAGGATCATCAAAACTTTCATCTATCTTCCAAACATTCATCAATCCATCTCACCAAAACAACTTTAGATCTTTGCAAACATCATCCTAGACTTGGGTACATTTCCAAACCAAATCAAAATCATTTGTTAGTTAGGTGTGTTTGGATGAATCCTTCCACGCACACTTAGTTAAATTATCACCTCTTTGAACAAGTTCATCCTAAGATAACATCCAACATTTTAGGGTTTACAAGTTCATCATCCACATCAAAAAATCAAAAATCAAAATCCTAAGTCTAGCATTGATACAAATCCCTAAACGTTCAACACTCATATCATTCACATTTCATCCTCCATCTCGCCATTGGTCCTAAGAATCTTAGAGGTCACTTTCATAATAAGGTCATAACACAAGAGGAACATGGAATATACACTTGATCCATACATCTTGAGTAATCTAAATCAATTGAATCCTCAAAGCCTTTCATTTCCTATCAATTATCAAAGTCCATGCATAGGATCATTGCCTTCGACAAATATCAATGGTACAATAAGTGTGAGTATGCCCATGTCAAAGTTTGGAACACATTTCCCAATGATAGATCTAAGTCCAAACCTACAAATTCACCAATCGAATAATCAATGCATGAGCCTTGAAACGAACAATGTCATTCCACCAAATCCCTACAAACCAAATGTGGATGTACCAAATGCATTTTTTCGAAACATGAATCCTAACTCGGAAACCTTTGGAAAAATGATTCCCAATACCAACATTGTTCATCCTATCATGCCAAATCAGAACATTATCCAAAGTCAATTTCCCCATAATCCCATTCAAAAATCGCAAGCATGCATGCCAAAACTACTTGAACACAAGCCAAATCAACTATCTCAAGTGAGTCAAAATCAAAATCAAGAACAAATTTGGCGAGATCAAATTGCAGAACTTTCCAAAATAGTTGAGGCATTGCGCCAAGGGGAATCTCCACCACCATTACCTACATCATTCCTTGGTTTAGGGCTTCCCCCTTTACCTAACACCAATCATTTCACCCAAATCAATCCACATAACATCAATCAAACCATCACGACAAATCCTTTGAATATACCATTGGCATCACACCAATGGATGGTATCTAATCAAACAACAACATTGATCCCAAATCAAAATACGGTCTCCCAAGGGCCTATCACCTCGGTCAATCCAACCATCACTATCCCTTCAATCATTCCAAACACCACTATCACTCCCATCACATCTCAACCCCTCACTACCATGATCGCTCCGAGCGTATCTCAAACACTTGTCACTACATCCAACACAATTTCAATCCCACCACCACCACCATTGCGACTAAGCCAAGTAAGCAATTACAATGCTTCATTCAAAGCATACCAACAATTGCTCCAACAATATGAAACAATTCGGCAAGCGCCTATAGCCACGCACGCTTCTCAAGCTTCACAGCAAAATCAAGCTCAAACATCGCTGCAACAACAACAAGCAACACAAGCTCAACAAGTGCAACAATCCTTTCAAGTTTCCCAAGCCTCTCAAGCTACCCAACCAACACGAGCACAAACACAAAAAGATGACAACTATTGAAAACAAGGATCAAGATCAATCCATCACTGAGCACACGTTTACTTCATCCAATGATCAAATCGACAAATGTCAAGAGTCACTTTTGAATCACGATCAAAATCCACCAACAAAACTCGACAATGAGCCAATTCAAGAAATGTCAACATCGTTTGACCCTATGGTCAAAGACATTGAAAATCCCTCCGCCACAATTGTCGAAAACAATGATCAAAATCTCTCCATCGAAGAACACATTGAGGATGTATCTACACAATCCGATGATCAACTCACCATACATCAAGAGCCACTTTTTAGTGATCTCTTCCAAGGAGTGTTAGGGTTATTTGATCCAATTGACATAATGCACAATCAGTTCACCTATGATCATATTGAAAATGTCTCTACATCGCCTTATGAGTTAGAGGACATATCTCAAGAAGTTATTCCAAAGCAAGATCAAAATCTTTCACTAAAGTCTAGCAATGGTCATTTTCAAAACATGTTGATCCCCTTTGACCTCATGGTTACAGATGCTGAAGGAACCTTGAACTTGACCATGCCTAATGTCAACATCCAAAAGTCCTTTGTAAGAAATCCATCCTTTGAAGCTGCCCCATGTCAAGAACTTGATCCAAAGCATGTCGAAAGCAACTCCGAAATTAATCAAGATCAAGAATTTGTATCTTCAAGATACTACAATAATCTAATGGATACTCTCTTATCTCTGCAAGACGATAATATCCATGTAGCACATACTCCTCCATCTACCCATGGGATGCTTTCTACAAATGGGCACGTAGATGATCTTCATCTAGAACAAGATTTTGTTACACAAAAAGAGAAAATTCTCAACTCCTACAATCAAACGGAGTTGTCAACATCAAGATCAAATATGTCCCAAACTCAGATTGAGGACATCATGAATAAAGATATCCATCATTATCCGCTCAACAAAACAAGTCAAATAGAACATCCAGAGTTAGCGGAGCAGCAAATTGAAGGAATGTCAACTACGGTGGTCATTTGTCAGAGCATGTTTACTGAACAAGACATCTCAGAACAGGAAGAGTCAAAGAATGAAGGTACTACCACAATATTGGGGGCAACTTCATCTCAAGCAAACGTCAACATAGGGAGCATGAAGAGTCCTTATGATGAAGCTAGTGTCAATACTACAACCAGTCACATCATGAATCGTCATCCACCCATCACCCCATCCATGAATTGGGACCAACGTCAAAAGAAAGATTTGAATCAAAGTACGAAGAAAATTATCAAAGCAAAAGAAGATAAGAAGCATAATGGACAAATCAAATACATATGGATACCAAAGCATACAAAGAAAGATCATCCCTATCAAACTCCATCAGTCAAAGAAACTGTGGGGCAAACTAAAAGAGGGAAAGGTATCCATGAAAGAAGTCCACAAAATCAAAAGCAAGCTTTTCAAGCGACGTACAAAGTATATCAAGCAGTTGGTCCTAATTCCATGCACACTTCCGTATCCACCCATCATTGCTCATCTTCCCAAGTTTGGAGAGTCAAAGATTCCAAACTATCAACCAATCCATCTCTTATCCCTAAACGCACTCCATCCACACCTCCGCATGATATCCAATTCTCATATTGACCATGTATTGGCAACGACCCTTCATCATAAGGATTCAAAAGGCACTTTATCGCGATGTACGCACAGAGACAGAGTTAACTCCGGTATCGATTAAGCAGATCAAGAATCCCAAAAATTGCATTCAAGTGCACGTATCTTAGCAAAGCAGCTCCTTCAGGCAGGATATCAATGGCACATTATGACAGAGGCATCTACGTCAACACCACCAGATGGTTCAACGTGAATCTTTCAGAAAAATACAAAAAAATCAAAAAATATGAAAATCCAAAAAAATCAGAAAAAGGATTGAAAATAGTAAAGATAAAAAATCGTCCTCTAGTGAAAACTGCATGTGCGGCACTTTGGGCAAGACCATGACGAAAACCTGGCAAACAGGCGTCATGTGTAGAATCGAGCATCTACGTGCGCCGGTTCAGGTGAAAGCATCTCATCCCATCCGTAATAAATCGAGCATTCCATCCATCTTATCCATAATAAATCCATCCATCCATGAACCATTTATCCAATCCATTCACATCTATCTACGTCCATCATGCAAGTTATCTTGATCTTGGTAAAATTTTGGTACACTTTACGCTTGCTTACAGTGAACATCTTGATATGGGTCATTTTCATTAAATCCTATCCTATGCAGCTTATCTAAGCCATGAAGCATTATCCAAATGAGCATTCATTATTCGAGCGCCTTATCCTATTGCAAGATAAATCCTTGGCATACTTTGCGTGCTTACCATATCCATCCATCCATACACTTATCTGAGCATCCACCCATCACATTCCATACATTGCTAGACATTGGGGGCAGATATGTACATCTTGCTTCAAGAATAAATCCTGGTCTATATCCTCTGACTTATGTGGCGATCCGAACATTGGAAAACATGAAATCAAATTGGTCAAACCACTTGTGAACAAAAATCCGAAGCACTAACCCATGGCACATTTTGACGAGAAGACATTCCTTATCAGTCTTCGCCTTTCATCAAACATCAATCGATATCAGTCGCATCTAAGTTGCACGTCAAACGTCACATCAAATCATCCAAACATCTTTTGTTCGAAACCAAGCTTCATCAAACATGATCAATCAAAATCCAATCAAGAAATCATCAGGATATCCTTGTGTTGCTTAACACTATCCTTTCATTGTTGTGCATCCTCAACAATGATTATCATCATCAATCTTGATCAATCAAATCTAATCAACTCATCATCATCCTGGGATATCTTTCCCAATCATTGTGTTGCTTAACACTATCCTTGCATTGTTGTGCGTCCTCAACAATGTTATCATCATCATTCCCATCAACATCCTAATCATTGTGTTGCTTAACACTATCCTTGCATTGTCGTGCATCCTCAACAATGTTATCCTCATCAATCTTGATCAATCAAATCCTTGCATTGTTGTGTATCCTCAACAATGTTATCATCATCATCAATTCATTGATCTGATCAATCAACCTTAGCTTGGTCTTCAACAAAAATCATAAACAGAGCACTGATACCGTCACACATGTCCATATCCTAATCGTCAAAATCATGCAAAAATCCAAAAACATCCAAAACATCAAAATCCAAAAACATTCAAAAAACATCAAAATCCAAAAACATCCAAAACATCAGAAAATCAGAAAATCCAAAAACATCCAAACATCAAAAAATCCAAAAACACTCAAAAAGTCAGAAAAACATCAAAAACATTAAAATCCGAACTACGTCGTCTCTGAGCTTAAACGTAGGCAAGGCTAATCTTTGATCAACCCCCGAGACATCAAAATCCAAAAACATTCGAATCACATCAAAAATCCAAAAACATTCAAAAAAACATCAAAATCCCAAAACATCGCAAAATCCAAAAACACCAAAAATAGCCTCAAAACATTTCAAAACGTCAAAAACATCCAAATATTTGAAAAAAATCCACCCATCATGTTTCGCTTTCACTCGAAATAATCAATCATCCATAATAAATTGATCATCACCTTCATCCTTTGGCAACGCAAACAGAAACAATCACAACAATCGAAATGCAAGCTTCAATCGTAAAATCAAAAGCAAACAACAAACCCTCTAAAACAAAATCAAACTCTTGATCGGGCCGCAAACATGTCGGGCCGACCTTATATTAATAGCCTATCAATTCAACTTATCGAAACCATCATCATCCCCGCATACAATGCATGTCTTAGGATATATCGTTTCGATAATGGGCATCATTTGTGGATATCACCTTGGATTCTTATCCTATCAAAACAAATCCGTTGGCTAGAGGTATGAAGAACATTGGCTTGTTTACGTACTTGATCTTTTCTTTTGATTTATCTTATTGCACTCATTCCAAGGACCCCACGATCCCAACAAAGGATTTAGAGATAGGAATGGGGCAACGATCATTATCTTTGCTCAATGCGGCTTGTTGGACGCTCTTGTAAAATAACTTGGCTAATACTTGCTTGTTAGATATAAAGTGGAGGAGGTTTCGTGATAGCTTGTTGACTATTGCATTGGATTGGTTATACCTTCCGCATTTTGGGTCCCAGATGTCTTGAGACTTCTAAAGTGCATCCTAGCAGCTTCAGATGTCGCGTGAACAAGAATACTCCTATCTGCTTGTTGAGTCAAAGTCCATCACACTAAGTACAACGCCATCCTGGTCCTTCATACCTTGATACATCGTACTTAGGCGTGTTATCAAACATAAAGTAAGTGACCCTTTGAAAATCCCAATCCTTGATAAGCAAATCATCATCATCATCTATCATCATCATCTCTAATAAAGTTTCAACCAATCATGGACTTGTTGGATCCTCTTGTCATCATCTCATTCCCGCACTAACATCATGCATCCATCATGCATCCATCATGCATCCATCCTGCATCTGCAAACCATCAAAAAAATGCATACCACATATCATTCATATCATAAATCATAGGAAACATCGATCATTTCACATACATTGCATTTGCATCATCATCATAATATAGATCTGTTAGTCTAAGAATATCATAAATCATCCATTGCATAATCATAGTATATCACATCATCCATCTCATTCGTCTCACATCATATCATCATTTAAGTTATTTAGAATAATATAGATTTGTTATTCTAAGCATCTTGAAATCATCTCATTTGCATCGTCGTCCATAACCACCCATTTTGAACCTCTTTATCGCGAGATTCACCCTCAAATCGACCTTTTCGCCGATCTCGAGGGGGCAATGTACCGTATTCTTTCCACTGGGCATCCTAAAAATCATGAAATTTTAAATTTCATCAAGGAGTTATTCTTTTGGAACCAACGCAATGCGGCCATTGCTTCAAAGAGGGGCAAAATGTAGACATGAAAAATTTACATTCTGCATTTGACCAAGTCCATTCATCAACTGAACTAGATGTTGCATTAGGTCCATTCATCACCTTTAATCCATTCATTAAATAATCTCATTTATCAAATAAACATTATCATTCAACCTTCATCTTTCATCATCCACTTAATTAAATAAATCAAAAAGCCATTTAAATCAAATCCTAAATCATATTTCATCCTTTTCTGATTTAAATAAATCAGAAATTTAAGTCCAAAATGTCAACTCACCTAATCAGCATTAATCAGCATAATCTTCATCTAATCCTAATCTAATGCTAATCACATCCCACTTGCATTATCTAGATCTAGCCACTTGCACAATAAATCAATTTTATTGATTTATTAAAATCTCATTTTCTCTCAACATGATAAGTCAAACAGGGCATTTATTGCTCTTCTTTCTTGTCCCCCTCTCTAAATTTATTGCAAATTTGAATTCAAAATTTCCCCCTCTTGGGCACTCTTCCCAAATCTTGCACATACATTGACTAATCACATGATGACAAGTGTTCTCAACTCATTGGCTTGTTTTTGATCCCACATTGGTCCCTCTTCAACACTTAGCATTTTGAAAATCTTTAAATAGGTGCTTCATCTTTGAGCAAATCCTCCACAATCTCCACAATCTTTCAAGGTCACTCTCTTCATTTGAGATTAGATCTTGTCCATCATCTCCATCATCTATAGCAATTTCATCATCTTAAGCTTATTGATCAAGGATTGGGAAAGGGTCACTAGCACATGTGACACCAATCCACTATGAGATAGAGTTGGATCATGTCTTTCATATGCATTCTTTAGTTTCTATGGTTCCATTTTTATTGCATGATTGATGTGTTTCATTATTTCATAGGGATGTTAAAATGGTGTTTTAAACTAACCATATTGCAGATTTTAGCATCCACAAATACAACATTTAATAAATTAATGGAAATATTAAATAAAATTAAAATATAAAGGAGAAATCCTAGAGATAGTTCAAGGGGTATGGGAGGTTGGAATATTATTAGTTTTTTTTCCTTGGAGACATTAACCAACCATTGCATTTCTTTTTAATATGTTGTGTCATATTTTTTAGGATTTCTACCATTGACGTTGTCATGTTGACTCATGTATTTTAGGACACTTATATTTTTTCTCTTGGAATATATATTTTACACTAATCAACAAGAATTATTTTCCAAAATGAAGTAGGGGTTGTGGGTCATTTGACTTGTACTTACCAATTTTTATCTATAGCAATGTGTGGTGGTTATTTTAAACTTGGACCTCTAAAACATGAAGAACCAGATCAAGTGTGGTATGTGAATATCTTAAGCAAAATTTTAATGATTTAAGTATGCAAGAGAGATCACCATTTTTATGGGTTTCAAAATACCACATGTTTTTCTGATCACCCAACATCCATCCAAAACATGCAAAACTAAAAAAGGATAAGCACAAGTGTGGAATTATAATATTCTAATGTCAAGTATAATGTTTGAAATGGGGGATAAGATGAATTACCATTTATGTGGGGTTTAGGTGGGTACTTAGATAATTCATCATGTACATTAAAAGGGGGACTTTTCATTCAAGTCAAATATTCTAATATCAATAAATTTAGAGTTTTTGGGGGGTTTATTTTAACCTACACAAGTGTCTTGAGTTTAGAGCTCTAGACCATAGGTAAAAAAAATTGAGTGTGGAAGTGGTCAACAAATGATTTGGAAGGAATTGAAGCTATACCTCAAGGTCTCATGAATGATGGCTATGCCAAACTATTCTCCCCTCAAACAATCCATCGACATTATGTAAGACACTATAATTAAACATATACAATAAAATTAACATGTACAAAGTCAGGTAAATTAAAGGAAACATGAACAATAAAGTTCACATACCATGAAAATTAGACAAACACAACATCCAATTGTCCAAAAACCTTCAAAGGGAAAAAAATTTAGGAAGATTATTTTTCAAGCCTCAATCCACTATCCCATAATATATACAAGCATTATATCACCCATATTGTGAAATGGAACTCACAAACACAACTATACAAATCCTTGCCTACTTTCACTTTAAACATGATAAACCATTTATAATCTCAAAGTAAATCTCATCCTTAGACATAACTCTATGTTTATTCAAAGATTTGGCACTTGCATATATGTGAAACATCACCACTCAAACTCTCCTCCAAATCCCATGGCTAGTGGAAAGCCAAAATATATCTATTTTATTTATTCCAACTTAAAAAATAGTTCAAATTCTAGCCTTAGACAAAATAATAATAATAATAATGGGTTCAATTTACCAAAACAATAGTCCACATCTTGTGATGAGTTTTCTAGTGTCAAACACGATTCATTATGGTGAATACCATGTTTACCACTTTCATAAGTAGAAAAGTCATAAAAATGGTTTTTAGAGTACATATGGCATTAGTAAACTAAACTAAAGCCTTGAGGGATGTTCTATTCCACTCCTTACACATTCTAAACCACTTTATTAATTGTGGTACATTATGTATCATTCAATTTGAAGATTAATTGTTTTGCTAGACTCCATGTTTGACCCTACTGGTCTAGAGTGCTTTAACTTTATTTATAAATTTTAAAAATAGACTAAAATAGAAAAAATAAAGATGACAGTAGCTCAATGTAATGATTATAGATAAGTATAAAATGAGAAAATTTCCTTAATTTAATTTAAAATAGAAAATTGTTGAATGTGTTATCTAAGATGATGGTTTGGAAATAGGTTGGTTAGAAATGGCGATTAGGATGAGAAAGATGATGTTTTTGCTTAATTTTTCATGTCACATTGTGTTTCAACCCTCAATTATTTACAATTCCTCTTCACATATCATCATGTTATGATGTTGTTATCATACAATTACCTTTGCTTCTTTTCAACACTCCACAAAACATCAATAATTTTTTAGAAGATCAACTTCATCACTCCCAAATTAAAAGCAAAAATAAAATGGATTCTCCAATTATCATTTCTTGTATCATATGCATTTGTATGCACTATACATGTCCATGATATCTCAATTTATCACACACATAAGAAGATGTTGTGACCAACTATAATCTATGGCCTCACAAACTAATATCATTGCTCTAACAATTTCTAAATGCTTTAATACTTAAGATTTATAGTCATTTATATGAAATGTTATCTTAGCATTGATCTAGAATAATTATATATACTTCTACTTCTATTTCAAAAATATTATGTTATTCTTGAATAAATAGAT